>VYZW01050685.1:3627-42165 GCA_013401315.1 Balaeniceps rex
AGCCTACCAGCCTCAACAGCCCAATTCGACCTACAAGTGTTAAAGCACAGGACACAGACATCTAGAAGGTGATCTGCAAAGATGAGAAGAGCTCTGCTAACAGAGACACACCTGACCACCCTGATGGTTTTTGCCACTGCAATGAGCACATTCCTCTTGATGTTCAGTGAATGCACAGTGATTAAGGCCATAAGCACTAATTGTTGCTCTTGGTGCCCAAGGAGGTCTTAAAATGTACTTTCCTGGGCACTGAGCTGGAGAAATAAAGGCACCATGAGGACATAATTTCTCTGGTACTGGCACCCCACCATGAAAAAAACCCTGTGCCACTTGGTCTTCCTGAGATTTCCATTCCTTTACAGCCACAATGAGCTGCCCAGAAACCTTCTCCCTCCTTAACTCAGACTGTAACTGACGGCAGCTGTTTGAACACAGGACTTTTGCCTCTACACTAAATCTTACTAAAGAGGAAGGAATAAAGTTCTGAACACTGAAAATTAAATGTTAAGATTCAACAACCCAGGAAAATTCTTTGCTTACCACTTGCCAACTACATACCAGCAGGCCATGCTTGCTATTTCTTCAGCAACCGAAGATTTACAGTCTCTGCATAGTCTAGAGAGGATGGAGTAGATAAAGGAGGGGGGAAAACCTCACACATGCCCCATCCGTTCTCCGTTAAAATACCCAGCTAAGGCCTAGCTGGCCCCCGGGTCTTTTTCTGGGTTATCTGACACCTAAGTATGTGGCTTCAAGCAGCAAATGTGGAGGTTGAGAAAACTCCCCTGAGACAAGTTTGCAGTCTAGAATTCCAGCATGATGTTTGCTCAGAACGGACAAGCAAAGTCCCAGCCTCCTCTCTGTTTCCCTGGTAGACGCTTAAACAGATAACGTAAGTGAATGTGCTGGGCAAAGCCAGCGTTGGCTTGGCCTGGGAAGCGCCATTCAGTCATCAGAGGTTCCCCTTTGCTTACAGAGACACAGTAGGGAGAGAGAAGGAGAGAATTACAGAGGCAGACAAATGATGATTGAAAATAATCGTCTTTTTTTTTATGGAATAACTGGTGCTGGCTCCACTTCTGGGGGCGGAGGGGGAAGGATCTCTAAATTAAATTCACATGATCCACTCTTCTTCATTCACATGGTTATATAAGCTGCCCACTGGCAGAAAGCAGGGCATTTATAAATTAAAAGGAGAAAATCACGCCATCTCAGTACAAATATGATGTTGTTGATTAAAACTATTTATGGTAAAGATAAATAAATAATAAAGTAGATAATGTGGTGGGGCACGACTTCAACTAAACCCTTGCGGAATTTCATCTCTGGTTCTGTCCAAGTTTCCAGTGCTTTAACAACACGGCTGGTAGATACTGTCCTACACAAAGGAGAATGAAAACAGAATGTAATGAGTAACTTCTTAATTACGTGGTCTATCAGACGCAATGTTCTCTCCAGCAGCAAAACGTCCATTGACTTTTACAAGGTATGGCTGAATAGAGACAAAATTATAGCAATAACTGCCTTAACTCACTGAGGGAAATGTCTTCCTTCTCTGATGACCCAAACTTTGGGCCTTGTCCATTCTTAATGAAGACAACAGGAATTTTGCTTTTGATGTAAACTTGAGTAGACCAGACCCTCCAGAACAGCAAGCACTGGACAGATTTTGATGGAGTCATATACAGATCTCAGACAAGAGCAGGTCTCCTGGGCGGGTGTCCTGGGATGAGTTCAGCCTTAGGAGTACTACCCAAATCCTCACAATTTCCAGGCAACAAAGCTCAGACCCTTCATGCCTCAAAAGCTATGAAATAAAGCAAAAAATTTTACAAAATAGGAGCTAAGTCTAAATGCTGAATGCTATTTTCCACATAATGTTTGTAGGCTACAGGTTACCCCTTTAAGTGTGAGAGGAAGCATTTGGGGCATAGCACCTATAAACACAAATACCACAAACACAGGCAGTGTGATGATAAGTGAGAGCCTATTACGGAGAATTCGCGATTCACTAACTCAGGCTCCATATGACCGCTGCAGAATATGCACCACAATCTGATCTCAGTGTTTGTCACTTGTCAAAAAATTGAGAACAAAGAGCCAATTAGCTGTGGTTTGTTTTCTTTTATTTTGCTGGAAATAAAAGCTGAGCTATGATACAAAAAGAATTCCTGGTGTGTGTACAAGGCAGGGAGAGGGAAAAAAACAATAAACATTTTTACAAAAACTCAAATCATTGGACTTGCAAAACAAGGACAGCTGGGATGCATAATCAAGAGCATCAGAAAGATTTTATTTTATACAACAGAAACTTTCCCATTCTGGCATTTGCTCTCTCAACATACAGTACAACCACTAACTTCTACTGAAAATCTGCAAGGATTTTAAAGGCAGCGTAGCTGCAGTAAGTGAGAAAGGTTTTCCAGGCTCTGTGAAAGGCAGTGACAGGCATATAATGGCCAGGTGGTTTGCAACCATTAAGATAACACTGCTTTGCATTTGGTTAGCGAAGGTGATCTTAGACTGTTTGTGACAATTCAATTAACTCCCTTCCCCACCCTGTTCTGCAGCAGGTAAAGAGACACTGGACACACACCACGAGCATTCGTGTGCCTCTGCAGTGAAACACACTGCAGCTGCGTAAAACCATGAAACAGCACTGCATAAATTCATAGGTCTTAAAATAAAAAAAGGACCACCTGATTTTCTAGTCTCATCTCCTGGGTAACCCAGTCCACTATGTTTCACTCCACTGAACAGTAAACCAAAAGTTTTGAATACAGATTGGAGGGAGGGGGGGAACTACACTACTTCAAC
Organism: Balaeniceps rex; assembly: GCA_013401315.1. Classification (NCBI taxonomy): domain Eukaryota; kingdom Metazoa; phylum Chordata; class Aves; order Pelecaniformes; family Balaenicipitidae; genus Balaeniceps; species Balaeniceps rex. The sequence continues at coordinate 6,445 of VYZW01050685.1, forward strand.
CTGTTGCAAAGACAGGGAAAATCTGGAGGGGTGGAATAGAATTACTGAAATTAGAATGTAACTAGAACAGAGAAGACAATACCCACGCATTACAAAGATGACGAGATCTTTAAGGAACCACAAAGCACTGGTCAAGATTTTGGTTTCATGTCTCAGTTAAAGAGAACACCCGATACTGTCCCAGTGTATTGGCTCAGCACTGACTGGTAACGAAAACTGATAGTTCAGGAAGTACCAGCAACAATTCAAGCAAGATCGGCAAGCATTCCTGGGAGGTTTCCCATTCAATGATGGATCCAGTCCAGCATCCGATAGTATCAAAGAAGATAATACACGACTAGTTTATTAGGACAACCTGATGTAACTCAAAAAATATATAACCAGTGCAGCTTATGGCGAAGGAGGTAGCATGCAATTTGCTAAACACTCTCTACACAGAAAAAAAATTAGCAAATTACCTTTCATCCCAATCTGGAATGTAGCAATAATAAAAAATATACTTTGGTATTAATATGTTGTTTTTGTGTAAGGAATTGGCCAGTAACTTCTTCTATAACAATATGACTTTTCCCTTTCCTACTGATAGCGATGGGACTATTTTATGACTGACAATTGCAGTGAGTCTTTTCATTCTTTTTTTAGGCTCTATATTGAATGAGGAAAACCTGCTGCTTTTCCTACTATCACAACTGTCTGTCTTTCAGTGTGCTGTTCATGAACTCCTGAAGCTTATTATGTTTAAATAATAAAATAATGCAAACCAAAAGAGTGATTCTGTACAGACACAGATTGAAGTTCTTTACCTAGAGCCATGCTTAGGTCACTCCTAAGGGAGGCAGAAGGGAACAGCGTGTGTGCATAGGGGAAAACACACTTCATGGTTAAGGACAACTGCCTTTCACACTGCTGCCTTTTAAGCAGCAATGGGAATCAAGCAATGCTGATTTCTAAGAAAAAATCCAAATTTGCTTTCGAGCGCAAACAGATGATTAAAGTACTTGCTCTAACAGGAAGCTGCATTAGAAAACAACTTTGCACTTTTGACGACACACACTGTGTTTCTTGTTATGCCAATTTATTTTAATTAATCGGAAAAACATTTGAGGTATTAGCAATGCTAACACTTAGCCTGTCATTTTGCCTCCCCTCTAAATGCCCAGAATGGCAATTCTAAAGCAGAGCACATCTGGTGTAAGGAGGAATCTCTCCTTCTGGCAAATCGCTAAAAAGGAGCAGTATAAATTCAATGGGCCAAATCTTTGTCCTTCCACTCACCTGGAGTAGAGCTGAGCTATGCTTCGTAACATGATGGAGTTCATCACTGCACAGAAATATGATTTAACCCTTAACGGAGTGTGAAGTGGTGGTCATGGCATTGCAGGAGCAAGCTCATGCTTTCCAGGGAGGAAGACCGTGCAGCTGACAAACCACACCACCTCCCGATAGGCAACCTGTGACTCGGATTTAACCTTGGAGTGTCACATATGGTGGTAGTCGGCCCAAAGTCCCACTGGGAGACAGAAGAAAAGTTGACAGTATGAGGAGGCTGAAAGGACCAAACAAGTTAGACTGCACCGAGGTGATAGTCCAGGAGTACAGAGGGAAGATAAAGATCTTCCATGGTATTTAAAGACAAAAAGGAACCAGGAGATGACTTATTCTCCTTTCTTGCTTCCCTACTCCATCTCCCATTTCTGAAATCACCACTAAGTTTTATAATATATGCATAAGCAGCTGCTCCTCTCCAACAGTACCTGGAAAATGGAAATGAAAAATACCATCTTCCATGTTCCTCTTCCATGTTCCTCTTCCATGTTCCCCCTGGCATGCTTCATTCAAATAATGAGACTGACTGACTTGCCCTCACCAACTGATGTCCCTTACCTTGTCTACCCAACCCAAGAAAGTTGGGTAAACCTTCCCCAAAAAGAGGTGGGCCCCCAAAAAACATGTGATTGATATGGCTTCTTAAAAATTTATATTTCTGAAGTTTAAAAATGTAATTAAATGTTAATATTTCAATACTTTTCATTATTAAACTTATTAATGAAGTGTATTTTAATAACATATTTTGGATTTTGTTTATTCCTCTTCAGTTGGAACGTCTGTAGCTGAGTCCCATGTTTAAACCTGTTTTCCACAATAAAGAGCACTAGAAACTTTATTTTACTCTTCTTTTAGTTGGACTAAAGTTGTTGGGTAATTGGAAAATTCCAGGGGCTGGCATACCAAAAAAGCACCAAACATCTCTAGAGATAGCAAAACCAAATGAAGGATTTGCCCTGACACATGCAGAAAAAAATGCTACTAACATCACCAGTAATATCGCCTAACTGGAACCATTTGTCTTACCAGAAACACTAACAAGCTGGAGGAAAAAAACAGTTTTGACAGTTGCATAGCAACCAGAAAAAGGCAAGGTGGACATTCCCTGAGGATGAGTGTGGCACGAACAGGGGGCACACAGTAACTTGGCTCTGGCTGAGGTTGTCGGGTGGTGCCAGCCTGACCTTAGACCAGCTACAATCCAGCAGGCAGTGACTCCTGTAGTGCGGCTCTGCCAGCTCTCTGCCAGTGCCTCTTGCATGCGATCCGGCCAGCTATTAGCATCCAAACGGTATGGAAGCTCTCAGAATAAATAAGCGAGAAGACTAAGTTAAGCAGCCTGTGTGAAATAGCAGCATCGAGCAAGAAGTTGTCCAGCCAAGACAGTTTTGGCACTCGAACGGCTCTGAGGTACGGCATGTAGGGAGCTGCTATATGCTACAGACTGCGAGCAAGAGGTGATCCATCCCAAACTCATGGTGGGACAGACCACAAAATCATCAGCCAGCTTTTCCATAAATTATTTAAAAAAAGGCGTGAAAATACCTGAGCTTGCATATTTTGCTCACCTTAAACTCATGCTAAAGTCATTGAGATCAAGTCCTAAGTCATATTCAACTGCTGATTTACTCAGTAAAGTATTCTGTTAACACATGAAAACCTATGACTTGTAACCTCCACAACTATCACATGCTGCTGTGACAGTACCTATGCTGCCTAGTGGGTTTGGTACATCATAACCATTATCAGTAAGGGTAATTTATCATACAGAAGAATTTACCATATTTCAGCAGAAGAAGGAAAAAAACCTGCATGTTAAAACTAATCAAGAGCAAGCTTTTCTTTTAGTTACAAACCAGTGAAGACTAAGCAACCAGAGAAGTGTAACCAAGGAGAAAAATTTGCCCCTAACCTTTCATCCTCTTTCACAATAATCTTATTTTTTTCTCTTCAATTTTTAACCTTCTCTGTCACCACCAGCACTAAAAGCTGCTTTTTTTCCCCCTTTTGCTGGAAGAACAAACAAACAGTTGCCATTTCAGTCAAAGCAATGTTATTCTTCGGCTGGCTGGCACTGGTTTCAGCTCACAGGGCGGTCAGTTCCTTTGGCTCCCATCCAGCAAGCTGAATAAACCATTCTGGCAGTAAGTGCAACTCTGTTTGGGCTCAGAAATCGGTGCCTCAGACCTGTTTCCAACCTGAGCGCCTCCAATTTACAGCACTCCAATGCCACAGGAAGTACCCCAGGCCAATCTGAAACTCAAATATATTTGAAACAAAGCTTTCTTCAACGCTCTTAGGTCTTTTTCTACCCTCTTCTTCCTCCTCTCTTTAATGTTTGCAGGTTGGAATTTAATTTTCTTTTTTTCTGCCAGAAGTTTGGCTTTTGCAACAAGTACTTCATCCAGGTGAGCCATTTCCTCCAAAATGCACAGCAGTGGCAGAAATCAGAGACAGGTCCTTATAATCTTTTCCCTTTTTCTCACTTCCCACCTTTTATATGAAGTTCTCTGAGAGTCGAGAAGAATTTTCCTGAAATTACAAAACTCATGTTTTTATAGACATGCACTCATCCAGTGCAAGACTTTGGACTCTCACAGTGCAAAATGAAAAACACAAGGAAACTTGTAATACAAGAGAAACTAGGGTTCAGTAAGTGCAAAGGCTAGCTGGACGGATTAAAACTGCAGGGCTAGGCACTTAAGACTCCCCTTATGCTCCGCTCTCTGGCAGAATAACACTAACGGCAGAATTCCACTTTAATGGGATAAGGGACGGGGCGAGGAGCTGCTTGTGAAAAGGGCAGCCAGTGTGAATGCAAAGTTTGAGAAATTGTATTGAGCGCTGTGTTTCAGCGCTCAAGTTATTATTTTCTCTTTCCTCCCCTGATTTTTCACACCATTAAAATTCCATCTCAGACACCAGACTCAAAATGAACAAACAAACATGCATTGTTCAGTATCAAAATCCACCGGCGCTCACGCGGCTGCTGCTGAAGCTGCAGTGACACTTGAGCTGGGCCCGCAGAAACCACTCAGGCGGTTCATGGAGGGAATGCCAGAGTGACAGATTAAGCACAAAACTAATCCACACGTTGTGTTTCTACTGCACAGGTGCGTTCAGGGATTATCTTTCTGCCACACAAGTCACTTATGCCAGTCTCTAAAGATCCTTTCTCTTTCCTTCAGTTCCTCAGTCTATCTGAAATAAGCTTTCCACGGCTACTGTGCTGAAAAACTTCCAAGGGAATTAATTCTGTAAAACTTCGGACATTATCATTACTTCTACACAATAATCTATCAATCATTTTAGCATGCAAACATCCTACTCGTTTAGCATCTGAGCAGATGAAAGTTTTCCACATTCTTTAAAGGGACCTGAAATATTACTCCCAGTTTCCTGCAAAGAACAATTTGGGGGGGGGGAATGAAAGCTTTAAGACCACCTTTAAATCCTGCATGTAAATATTACTCTAAGCCAAGATGGAGACAAATAGTAAAAAAGACGCAAGAGCCCTGAGACGTGTTTGAAGTTGTCAGATAAAAGTTAGCACATAGAAACTCCCATTTAGAAGCAGATGTAATTTGAAGAGGTTCTACTTAATGGACGGCACAGCGAATATGGGTTCTGGTTTCCAACAAAAAGTGACATGCAGTAAAATATTTAGGCAATCTTTTGAGGACTACGTAGCGTTTCATAAATTAAAGCACTTTAGTCAGCTTTCCACGTGACAGCAACCAATCCACAGTTCAGTCAGAGGAGAACTGTGTTTTATCCCAAGATGAATTGGAGAAACTTCTGGCATGGGCTGACACTGATATAAACCGCTCAAGAGTTTTTACGGAGAAGAAATGGAAGACAAAGCAAACTGTTTTAAATAGAAGCTACCACAACTTCAGCTTAAGCCTAAATTCCCTGTTCAGAAATTCATGTGACTAAAAACTAAGACACAGTTTTCAAACAGGCAGTTAAGGTGCCTTTGCAAATTTCACAACTAGGTTTGAAAATCATTTATTTCTCATTCCGTTAGCAAACAGGATATTTTATGCAGCTCTCGATAGATGTAGTACTTGGATGTCTAGCTCCATATTTGTGTATTTTATATGAATTCCATGCATGAACACCGTGGTTGTCTGTAAACTGGGGAAAACTGATCATACTAAGCCATCTTCAGCAGGTGAAATCAGGTCTAGGAAGTGGCTCACAGACTGTTAGAAATCAATTGCACTGAAGCGCTCAATTGTGTTAAGTGTCTCTGTGTAGCTTTTGGGAGAGAACATAGTGTAGTGGTTGTTTCAGAAAAGGGAGAATAAGGGGAGATGAATCCTGCCGTGATGGTATCGCAGAATGCCTGGGTGACCTCGGGCTAGTCACTTGTGACCTCTGTAAAATGGAGATAATCACACTTATCTGATTCAAGGAGGTACCAGGAGACCTACTGTTCCCTAATTGCTTAGAGATATACACAGGAAAGGCACAATATAACTACTTCTGCTATTAAAAACAGTTACATGGGTTAGGTTTCTGGAAATATCTACTGGTGACACAATAGATTTTACCCATCTGTGTAAAAGTGTCAAGTACTGCTATTATTTTGACCTCATTGATAAAGAAAGGATGGGTGGTCTGGTAGACTGAAGCACATTTTGGCTGGAAGCTATTACCTTTTGAGATGACCTCGTTTCAGGTTTCATTGGTGTATCAGAAAAGTTACAGGCAGCAACAGTAAGGATTTCTGTAACTCATTCTACAAAAACACTAAAATCTGCTTTGTCTCCTCTGACTTGCTACTCCTCTGTACTAATCCGAACGATATTTTTCCTAATCAAGCATACATTAATGGCAGGAAGCAATGTCACTCCCTACTGGTTTTACCTGACCTTTCTTTCTTTGGGTACTCATTGGATGTGAAGCTATACCAACCTCAGTTGTCCCACACTATTAGAGAGGTGTAGAAAAACTGACTGCAATACAAAGAAGGGCAGCAAAAATGATGGTAATTTAAGAGGATGAATGAATTTAAAAACAAGATGCCTGAATGAGGAACTATATGGCTTGAGGTAGAATGGAGATCCTTGTGATAGTCTCATGTAGCCATTCGGTTTTAGGGAGAGAAGTTGTTTAAGGTGCTTTGGGCAGGAGTTATGTAAACTGAGTAGCAAGGAAAAGAGCTGATTTACATTAAAACATAGCACAAGTAACCATCAAGTGGTAGTAGTTTTACTGTTGAAATGTGACTCTGGGGAGTTTTTACAAAATTTCTACCTTTGGCCAGGCAGGGTAAGGCAAGAAAAGGGTCAGTGTGTAAGCATTAGTTTTAGCCTGGAGTAATCCATGCTGATTTTCATTTCACCACAACAATTTTATACCAGAAATACCTATACAGAATCCAAATATTGGCACCTCTGTCTGAAGTGCTCATTCACTACAAAGTATCCTTGTTTTACCAGCTCAGTGTGTTTGCCAGGACGAACCACTCTGTCATTTATATCTGTAACGCAACCCCCACCCACACGTGCTTCAACACCAGACTTGACTAATGCATGAATCTTTATGCCATTCTCCTTATGAAATGCTGTGTCCTATCACGTTGCCACGATACTGCCACTAGATTTATAGCTATAACTAAATCATCCGATCATACCACTTCTGTGCTGTGCTTCTTCCATTACCACCTAATGTATCAAAAGCATCGATTTTACACTTGTGAGCTTTCCTACTGAAGCACTCCAAGGTCTTGCAGCACTTTATTATATCCCAAGCCCACTCCCATAGCTGTCATGCTAATGAGGCATGTGTCGCTACTTTAATTTTTCTAAAGCAGGTCACAAAGCTCAGTTCTCCCCTCATGTGGGAGAACCTGGAGTCCAATTCCTGAGCTGTCATGGCTGGCTGATTTTGAATAGTGCATATGATGACACAGACTCTCGTATTACTGGCCTGGCTACCACAACACCCCTTCCCCCCAAATGCTGAAAAGAAATACGGCCACTTACGGTTTCAGAATGCTTTTCCTTATTTGCAGCATGTTGTACTTATCGAACACCTATTATCCTGAGGTGTCCAAAATGCTGAAATTATAACCTGCTTAACCTCAATAGTTCTGAGAGGCAGATACAGGTCTGATTTAGACAGAAAGGAAATGAAACGCACCAAGATTAAGAGACTAAATTGGCAGGATATCTAGAAATACCCTGAAAACCTACAGAAATTTAACATAACAGAAAAAAGCTCAGATCATCCAGAAAGGAGCAATATATTTTAAGACAGTAGGTAAAAACTGCCTGTAATTCACTGCCCAGGCAGGGCATCCTCAGTTAGGGCAGGTAAGAAAGACAAGAAGTGACAACAGTAATTTTTAGGCTACTCTGAAAGGCATCCCAAACACCCTTGCTATATTTTGCAAGGGTCAGTTTCCGAGTAATGCTGATGTCCCAAGGAGCGAAAGGTTAGGAACAATCAGGAGGCAATTAATGAGAGCCAGTCCTGCCTTCTTATTTTGACCACTTTTACCAATAAGACTACTTGCTGTTTGAGACAGTTGATGAGCAAAGGGGGCAGAATCGGGCTTCAGTAGTTCAAGTGACATGGAGTCACTGGTCTTTTGCCCCACTGTTGCTGCCTTTAGTGAATGGTTGGATATTTTCATGCTGCTTTGACGCATCAGTATCAGCTGACCTCTCGTAAGCAGAAGTGTGATATACTAAACATCTGAATTTTATTAGCTTGTCATACTGTCTTATGATTTGAAACATTTTGTCTTTTTGCTACACTTTATCTGCTTTATATGAAAAAGGCTTTAATTAAGTAAGCTTCCATTAATAGGCCTAGTTATTACACGGAAAGAGAAAAAAGATTAAATCTTCCCAGTTAAAAGCCAGGGCAGACTTTGAAGACACGTTACTAAAAGGGTGCCTAAACTTTGCGGCATCACCATCCCTTACCTATGGAGATGTGAGCACATGTTAAAAGCCAGCAATAAAGCCCTGCGATGCTGTGGACGTATCAGCAGAATGGAGTGGGAGCACAACAACAGTATTTTTCATTTTCACTCAAGAATCTCAAAATCTCCAAAGCTTGCAAGAATCGAACAATGATCATTATCCCCCATTTTATTCATGGAAGAGTCAGGCACCAGCATTTCGGTCACTTGGCCAAGGTCACAAACTGTCATCAGTCTTCTGACTCCCATTTCCAGGCATTACTCACTACAAAATACCGAACTTGTCGTAGACTTTGAGGTAATGCAAATCGTGCATTTAAACCACTATACCAGCTATTCCATCTGTATTTGGAGGTTTTGTCTCAATACACATGGCAAGAATTAAAAACAAACAAAACTTTTAACCCTTCAAATTCTGGTGTTTTCCAAACTGCCAGCAAAATTAATTCTTATGTGGGATGCGTATACTGGGGCTTGTAGTCCTCAAAGGCTTAACCCAATTGACTCTTAAGGAACTGTGACAGTCTTTCATACAAATCCCTCCAAGATCAAAGGCTTCTTCTGTGCCACAACTGTCTATCACATCAGCTTTACTACCAAGCATGGGCACTAAGGGCTTGGTCCTGCTGTTAGACACACGGTTAAGGATTGCCCTCTCTTGAACAAAACAACCCTACTGCTTTGCACCCAGGTGCACATGGGAAGTAACTTCAAAGGATACACCGTGGTTCATACGCACACAGCAAGAAGATGCACTATCCCCTCATGTCATGTTCCAAATATCATTTTTCAGAAAACTTGCTCTGTATCCACAGAAGGCACTTTCTTCCCTGAGTTACTGCCTCAAACATTTTAACCCGATCCTTTCCCTTCTACTCAGAGCCTCAAAGCTTCCACCCAGAATACCTAAAGCTATCACCGCTTTAGTTGAAGAATTTGTTGGGGTCACGTGATGGTTTGAAAGCTGCGGTTGAGATTAATAGTGTGTTACAATAAACACAGTGAATAATGCAAAGCACAGAAACGATGGAGAAGGAAGTGGGGGGAGACATCTTCTGAGGCTATGCAGTTACTGAATGTTTAGTTTGAACAAACACACAGGTCAGAGCGAGACTTCTGGCATCTTCTCCCTTACAAATTAATCACTGGTTCACAGTGGCCAGCAAATTTCAGCTTATAAATAAAGTTCAAAGCCCCCAGGTCCTCATTTTAAAATGGAGACATATGGCTTGAAAAGAGCTAATGGAACAAGCCTTCCCAAAGTTTGAGCTCATTCCCAACTGAGAGATCCATTTCACAGTAATAACACAATGCAGCCACGAGTACACGAGCATCAGACTTCCTGCCTGTATTTTATACTACTTTGCACTTCCACACCGGCTTTTATCTGGTGAATGGAAAAAGTTCTGATGAACATCAGCTATGACTTTGCAAAGTGTAGAAGACACACAACCCTGCAGGAACTGAGAGCACACACTGCCTCCTACACGATCCTCAGCCACACAGACATCAGCTCAGAGATGATACATACCCAGAAATAACAAGTTCAATGCTGTGCACCCAGAAATCTGAAAAGATTTAGAAAAAAGATTAGCTTACTCTCTGAAACTTGATGTCTGCAAGTATGGAGCCATTGGTCCGTAGTGTAAACCATGGCTTGCTCAAGTAATATCATACAGATGAGGAAATAGTTTGGAAGGATACTGAAGCCAACAGCTTGCTTTATCCTCCATTTACAATGGAGAAAAGCGAGGTTAAGTTTTTTAGCTGAGAAGCCTGTGGCAGAAACCAGAAGGCTGAATTCCTAGTACTCGCTTCAATCTCTGGACAACTCTGCCTTCAATGTTTTGTTCTTCTAAAGCTGCCCAGAAGCATTTTTTCCACACAGAATCTGCTCCTTTGGGGGCTTCGTTTCATGTTAGTCACAAATCTCTCACTATAACCTGAAGTAGACCAAAACGTTGGCAGTCCTGCAGTGAAAAAACATCTAATGGGCCATAAATTAATGTTTCATTTCCTTTAATAGTGTAATGATTAATTCCTTTTTCAGAGCAAGATTTTGTTGCTCATTTGATAGTTACACTATAAAGAAAGAAACAGAGTTTTTTAACATCGAAAAGGATCAAAGCCAGAATGCTGCTATTTTTGTTTGTGCTCTTGTAGCTTGACTCTTCAAACAGATTTTTCTCCCCAATTTTGTAAAGGAAAAAGCAAAAAAACATCCATCTCAGATGAGACCTTGCACAGCTTGTCAAGTTTCAACCCACAGTGAATTTTTACTGCAAATATAAGCCTCTGAAAGTAGGGGTTTCTAATGGAAATGCTGACATAACCTTAACTATACCAATGCTGCTGTAATGCTCATGTTACCAGGAATATTTCTGCTGCCAATTCAGTTTAACAAGTCTGAATGCATATAATTTGTTCCAGTTGTCTTTCCTCAGAGTGAGGCTCCTTTGTGCACACTTTCCAATGTGGCTTGCATTAAAAGAAAGAAAAAAAAAAACCCTACTCCTATGTAAATTCATATACACACTGATACGGTTTTATCACAGCTAAAGAGCTATAAATCTGCTTTAACTGATTCAGTGTGTTCCCTACTGGCCTGGAAAGGTGACTCATTTCATTGCTGCCCTTCACTGAATGTGACAATCATAACTGTGCTTTGTTCTCTTTGGGATATTTATTCTTTGCAAAAAAAAACCCCAAAAAAACCCTGACTTGTGTGTATTCATATTATCCACTCCTGACCAAACCTCCCCCTATTGAGCCAAAAGGATTTTAGCTGGGTCAGGATTTGACCCTCGTTATGCTAGGAATCTAATCCAAATGCCTCCCACCGATATCAGCGATAAAAATCTAGTTCTGTGGCAAATGATTTGCTTCTCACCTTTGGCTCATCCTGAAGCCAAACAACTGGAAGGTTAAACAAATACTCTCAGGATGCAAAGTGAATTCATGGTGCAAGAGCTTAAGTGACAGCAAGGTAAGTGGGCACTTCTAGAGCTTCATGTCCTCCAAAAGATCTGCAGCTTGCACACTGAAATCTTTCTGATCTTTCCTCCTGGTAGGAAGAGTGAAACAGGAGGAACAAAAACTCAACAGGACGGCTCCACAGCTCAGTGAATAGGAGCAGGAATAATTCATGATCTGATCCTCCTCACATCTGCCAGTTTACAACTTCTTACTCGATCTTCCAGGGTCTAAGAGGCAATGGCTGGTGCTTGGGAATTCAAAACCTGAACCTCGTTGTCATCTTTACAACAGAGATAAATTTGGAGGAGAATGATTTGATATGTCATGGCATATGAACTATGGCATATGAAGAATTTTTGGATGGTTTCAGTGAGTTCAAGTAGAAGACAACTGTGAAAATCAAGCCAGAATGACCAGATTCAGGCTCCTAAGTAACTTTTCAGGCTCCTATGGATCCATAGTCAGCCACAGCTCTTTCCGCAATGAGTGGAAAAAGAGGAATCTCCTCAGGATAATTCAGACCCTGATGGCCTGAAATGCCTCTAACTAAATTGAAAGCTTATGATTAATATGTCTCATTTAGCTTTCTGGCCAAAATTAAAGGAATTTAGGTCACGGTGTCTCAGGCTAAACTCTGAACATGTTCCCAAATCAGAGGATAAATTCAGTGAAAAATTATGTAAAACTGGTTTTCAAAAGACTTTTTGCCAAGCACCTCTCCTACCACCTTTTTTTTTCAGTCACAACTGCTCTAAAAAAATGTTCTTTTATTAAAGAATATTTTAAAACTATTATGGTTGGACTAGATGATCCTAGAGGTCTTTTCCAACCTTAATGATTCTATGATTCTAAACTAAATATCTTTTTAAACCTTTCCTCTCCTTAAGGTGATTTTCCTGAACTTCTGAAATATTGGGGGGGTGGTAGTGTTAAAAAAGTTTTAATAGGGAATGCAATAATCCAAAGAACATTTTTAATTTTTTAAAAGACACTTGGAAAATGATTGGCTATACCTTCCTATTCCTCAGTTTCCCTTCTGTAATTATGAATTATCATTATGAGTAACACTGACTGCTAATGGGCTCTGCAAATCTCTGATGAAGGATGCAGAGACTCATTGTTATTCTTACTTAACACATTTGCTCAAATAGGAAAGAAAGGAGCAACAGAAAGCACTGTGCAAGGGCAAAACACAGCAAGAGAACAGACCCTCCGTCCACAAGTCTTTTTGGAAAGAAAAAAAAAAGCCTTACATAAAAGAAAATTGAATTTAATTGGGATTTATTATTAATTATTAGATGAGCAAAATATCAATTATTAAGATTACATTATCAAAGGTTCTTTTGCTCTCCTCAGTCAGATCCCTGAAAATTCTCCACTTCTAAGAAGCCTTATATGATACCATTCTTTCTTTGAAATGCTTAAATAGTCTGTGTCTTTTGGGCTCCCTGCTGCAGTTTGATTTCTCTGTGACTGTCTCTTCCATCCCAGTGTTGTAAACACCTAACCCTGTGCTTGAGCAGGACTCCTACAGGACAACTCATGTGGCTGAAGTCGGACCTGAAGATCAGATGTGAAGCCTGATGTGAAGCAAGCTGATGCTAAGTTCAGCCTTTCAGCTGGTCACACTGGGCTGCAGAATGAGTCTGAAACCAGCAATCTCTGTGTGGCAGACTACGCAGCACCAAGCACATCAAGGAAATAAAAGGAAATAAACACTGAGCACATACACAGACAGATTAAAATCTTTCTGTAGAAAGTGCCCTGTATTTCTGGAAGATGACTTCCCTTTAGATACTGAAGGAATCCAGCCATACCAGCAGTAGTGGCAGATGATTTGGTCAGTTACTCACTGTAAAGTGCCAGAAATCTACAATTTATATAAAATCAAACTATTTGAGAAAATATAAATAAGGATGTAGCAATCCTCATCAGCCTTTTTGTGAAGGATTTATCTTCATAAATCTGGGCCAAACCATTTAATAAAAAGGTGGAAAGTTCTTTCTGAAGAATAGGAAAGGGAGGTAAATTAGAAATGGTGATTGTCTTCAACAGCTCAAGACTGATCATTAAAGATAAAAAAAATCCTAAACAGAAAATAGGACACATTCTTTAGGTTACAAATCAGGAGGTCTAGACTGGTCCAATTTAGACAGAAATGAGGAGGAGCATCTTAGGGAAACCTACTGCTTCAAATTGTCCAGCACTCTAAACAAAGAAAAAGTGGCAAAGGCATTGTACACATCTGCATTAACTCCCTGACCATGGATTTTGTTGACCAAGTGGCTTGCTCATGCACGTGCCACTAAGGAGAAGCAGCACATTGTGGTTTTTTGGGCTTCTGGGGACAAACTGGTTCTGATTTGGCCTGTTTTCCACTGAAATTAAGGATCCTATGAAGTCGCACTCGTCTCCTAGGATCTGACCCTAGAATATTTAAGTACGTACTCAACACAGTTTTCCCTCCTCCCCTCCACTGACAACACAATCTGTGCCTGAGGTGAGGGCTGCATTGTCCATGCTTCACACAATGCTGAACACTCCTCTTGGAATTCAAAGTCTACAACACAGTGAATCATGCCTACCTACTATCTCTCTCTCTCTCCAGCAGCAATGTCACGTTGGGTGACTGGCAGCGTGACCCTCCACTGCTGCTTTTCTTGTGAATAAATGCCCTTAGTGGTAGCAAAGGAACAGGACTGTTCAATCAGTGGGGAGCAACAAGAGTTGTTGGAATAGGGATGTATTTGAGAGTGAGGGAGAAGCCAAAGAAATTGGGGTACACATATTCAGAAGTGGGTCATAAGAGTCCAAACTGTATTAGTTGCTTTCTACAGAGATTTCAGTAGATGTTACCTCCAGCGTCACCTTCTAGGACTGGAGAGTCAGTTTTAGATATTCTTACAACTTTCTGGTATCCCCTTACTTCACAACTTTCTGGTATCCCCTTACTTCTGCTAGAATTAAATAAAATCCATGCCCTGTCTCTGAAATTGTGTTTGAGAATATTACAATGCCCAAAATGAGAGGTGATTTTGGATTTTGTGGCTCCGATCTGAAGAGGTTGTTTCAAATGTCTACATCCAGCCTTTCTGTCTTCCTGATATGAGCAACTTAGAGAAACACACCAGACCCCATAAAATGACAAAAGCACACTTCACATCGAATGCTTACCGATGAAAGAGCTGGAAGAAGTCATGCACTTCGGCTTTGACTACGAAGCAACACGGTCAGCATTCTCAAAGGAATTTAGATGTCAGCTTTCCACAGATTTCATGTATTTTTCAAAATCTGTTCTTTGTCACTCTGCACATCAGCTCTCCATGGGGATAACAGCCATTTCCCTACCTCACAGCTGTGCTAAGCAGAGATGTACCTGCTAATGTCCCCAGTGCCACAGCTGTGGATGCTGAGGGAAGTGGGTAGCAACGGTCAGGCTGATGTGCTCTTCCTAAACACCTTTCCCTAAAGACACTTGATTTTTTTTTTTTTTGTAGTTTATTTTTCATGTTATTTACTGGTTCAGATGGAAGAGAGTTGATGCCCCCAAGCCAGTCACCAACCTCTACATCCCTCTCCTTGGCTGGCACTCGACCTTTCCCAGCCAGTCAGCATCCTCGCTACAACCTCACTGGCTCGTGCTTCTCCTCCCATACCACTGTTAGAGACTACATGGACCGATGTTCTGATCCAGCACAGCATCTGTTAGTTTTTTAAAACAATCAGATTAAAGATTGGATGCCTTCAGACAGTTCTGGCTTCTCATTAGTCATATACATATATACGTACGCACCAGTATATGTACTGACTGATGAGAAACCTGAAGAACTAATCAGTGTTTCTGAATGTCCACCAAGATACTCCAAGGCAGCCTACTTTTCAAATACTGCTGAAATCCTCAAATCAGGAAATTTTAAGGTTTCTGAAAGGAAACATCCTGAGATGTTTAAGAGAGGTGGGGTTGTTTAGCCTGGAAAAGGGAAGGCTCTGTGAGGCCTTTCATGACGTAAAGGGGGTTTGTAAGGAAGATGGAGAGAGACTTTTTACCAGGGCCTGTAGTGATAGGACAAGGGGTACTGGTTTCAAACCAAAAGAGGACAGATTTAGATATGATATAAGGAAGAAATTATTTACTATGAGAGTGGTGAGACACTGCAACAGGTTGCTCAGAGAAGTTGTGGATGTTCCACCCCTAGAAGTGTTCAAGGTCAAGTTTGACAGGACTTTGAGCAACCTGATCTGGTGGAAGGTGTCCCTGCCCATGGCAGGGGTTTGGACTAGATGATCCTTAAAGGTCCCTTCCAACCCAGACCATTATTTGATTATATGAAATGGAGACATTCACATCCTATTTACTTTGGGTAATTTTAGGTAAAATAAAAAATCTTCTGGAGCTGACACGTATAAAAACAAAAGCAAAAAGGTCCAAGTCTGAAAAGTCTTTTTTTTCCTTAAAGTTAAGTACCTGCTGACAGTATAGGTACAATAAGAATTGCAGATTTTTAATGTTCTAAATTACTTTTACCTTATAAGTAAAAAAACCCCAAACAATGGCTTGTAATACATGCAATACAAAATTAAAAGCCCTAAAAGATGCCTGTGTATTTATATACTTATTAGTTTGTTCCAGCCTTCATTTGAAAGTTTAGTTGGACATTTTCCTGGAAGAGTAGAAATAATATTATGGACATTATTACCTTTCTGGAATGAAAGGAACTTAGATAAAGAATAGCCTACTGTATCTTCAAAAAGTAGCATGTTTCTTAAGTTCCATGTGCATTATATTTGCAATTTACATGGGGATTTATAATAGCGGTGCTGCTCCCTGGGTGTTACTTACTTTGGATGGACTTCTCTAAGGCTGAGTTTACACAGCTGTGGAAGGAAAACCTAGCCACAATCAATTAAAAAGTGCAACACAAATCCTTTGGACAGCATTCTCAGCCTGTCCTGCTGTTGAGACAGCTACTATTCTCCGAGAATGAGTGCTCTAACTGTATTAAACTTAGTCCTAACCAAAATAAGCTTTTACTAATTTTCACCATTTAAGGAACATAAAGACCTGCCTTTGTCATTTAAAGTTTAAGCTGACTAAGCCTCATAGAAACAGAACGTTAAGGAACTAAAGCAATTAAATCCATTTACAGAGGTCAGAAGAGTCTTTGGGTTTTAGACATGATGGGCTTGTACGATCTGTGCTTCTTATTCATGTGAACGCTCAGATTATGTGTTGATAAGTGGCATAATAAGTCACCTTTGTTTTCCTCCTGATCGCAGAGTGATGCTGAACTGATCCTAACAGGTCACCAGTGTGCTGGCATTACCTGCACTTCTGATTACTGAACAACTAGAATAAGCACGCAGATGAGACCCCAGACGCCCTGTCTTTGTGGGGGACATATTTATTACCAACCTGCTGAATCCTACACACAAAGAAGGCCTCAGGGAACCTAGTATGTCTACAAGCCGATGCAAAAAGCACTGAGAAAAAAGAGGATAAATAAGCAAGCAGCTGAAAAGCCTGAAGTCTAACTAACTCACCAGCACATCAATAATACAATAATGTCGTCAACCCACTGTGGACTCTGAACAATGCTTTTTCTGTTGTTCAGCTAATTAGTAAAAGAAGAGATTAAGGTCTTTAATCTCACTTGCTTTCTCTTTCTTCCCTCTTTTTACCTGGAGGGTGTGCATGTATGTGTAGATATATATTCCCTAAATGAACAAAGAGAAAGTACATACATTATGATATTGAAAACATGAGGCGGAGTGTGAGTGTGGCTTTATTTCCAACAAGAGGGTCATCTGCATGATGTCAGATTAAAATGTACTGCGACTGCAAGGAGTCAGATGTGTGTGTGTGTTACAGGGTGGGAGGGGAGGGGGGAAGCTGAACAGAGGGTATGAATTTTAAGCAGTTTCCTGAATGAATACGACACTGTATTTCCCCTTACTCTCCTTAGGATGACAGTTCAGAGGAGATAACCTTCTCCTTTGAAAATCCCTGAAGGGAAAGTTTGTTTTTACCATAACAAATGCAACAAAAGAAAAGAAGAGGGAAGCTGGGAAAGGGGTGATGTAGAGGGGGGACAAATTAAATGTCAAACTTTCTCTCCTTACTTGGAGATAACAGCATACTAGGAAGCCTTCTTAGAAGCTTAACATAAATGGAGTTAAGCTGTTGCCAGCTGCAGTAAACCTCTCTCTCACCTTTCTTCCTCTCTTTCAAGATATCTTTGAATGCCTTCTCCTTCATCATAAATCAGACCTGTGAGCAATTATCACTCAAGCCGGATGGCAGCGGCCTGAGTGGCCACTGCTATTCCACTGCTGTAATCTGTACTTCGTCAGGTTACACTACCCTTGACGAAATTTCACATTTCTTTGCCAATGAGCATTACCTCTCCATTTATGACTCATTGTCTTTGCAAGCAGAGAGCTGTGAATCTCATTCCTCTTCTTGAAATTTGTTTAAGCAGCGTGGTCTGTCCAGTGGTGCTGAGCACCCTCAGCTCCCGTTTGGGGAGTCTCAGAGCATCCCAGAAGCACGGGGTTGTGCTGCTGCCTCAAATACTTACCCTGAGGGCATCTCTCAGTGCCTCTGAGGGAGATGTGGACGCAGACACCCTCCTCTGGCCTCTGAGGCTGAGCACACGGTGCTGATGCCACTGTCACAACTCACAGGGAAACTCTGGGTTTTTGGCATTCCCTTTTCCACCCATGAACCCCTTCGGTGACAGGTTTCGGATAGCGGCGGGAGCCTCCGGGCCACTCTCAGGCCCTCGGCCGCAAAGCCCACCTGGCCACCCTCGCCTCAGCCCTGTGTCCCACCAGCCCCCAGGCTGCACCTTCCCACCCTCACAGAGAAGGGGGCTTCTTTGGTGAGTTTTTCAGCCAGGAGGGGAAAAAAAAAGCCCCAAACAAAACCAAAATCCCCCCCCAAAAAGGGAGGGGGCTCCAACTTTCAACTCAGGTGAAGTTTCTGAGCTCTGCCCAGGTACCACAGTGGGTGGCTCGTCCCTCACCACCCTCACCACAGCCACCCAGCAACGCACACAGCAGCCAGCACAAACCTTTCCAATGCTGCATTTTTCAGCCTTTATGAGGTGGGGGTTTTTTCCTCCCCCTTTTATCTCCTTCCCCAATATTTTTCTTTTTTTTTTAAAACAAAACTCGAAAACCAACCCAAAGGGCACATCCTCACCCCCAGCCAACCTCCATCCCCGTGCACGGCTGTCAGACGAGCAAGAAAAGTAGGTAGGTAGAGAGAGTCACTCACCGTTGGCGGCGACACAGAGGTTTCCAGAGCCACTTTTAACTAAGAATGAATTAGGGACAAACTCTTCCTCAGAGTCAGAGTCCGCGGCCGGCTGGGCCGCGCCGTTGCCCAGCAACCGCCCCGGGCCCTCATTGGCCGGCGGCGAGGAGGGAGGGGAGGGGGACTGCTCGGGGGGGGTGGAGGAGGCGGACGAACAACGCAGGGGAGGACCTGCGGGCCACAAACACACACGCACACACAGAGAGAAAAGGGAGGGAAAAATATAAAAAAGAAAAGAAATAAAATAAACCGACAAAACACAGACAGAGAGACAAAAAAGTTGAGCCGGGGCACGAGGGAAGGCCCCCGCCCCCCATCCGCCTGCCCCAACGGGGCAGCCCTGCCTGAGGGGCGGCCGTCTGCACGTATCTGCCCGCCGGCTGCTCTGAGGGGACCGCCGCTGTCCCTCGGGCGGTAACTGCCCGTTAACAACTCGCACCCATCCGGTTTTTTAAGATTTTGGCATGGGAGGGAGCCCCTGGTGCAAGATACGCTTCGTGCCACAAAGTGGGCACTCGCCGTCAGCGAGGCCAAGCGTTGATGCCGGGCTGTACTAAAGGAAAAGTTTTGCCTGACATGTTGTGAGGTAAATTATTTCAGATTTCGTGTGGAAAGGGTAGAGTCTGCCTGGGGATTGGGTTTAACCATCCCCTTATGAAGTTTATAAGGCAAACAGCCTGAAACCTGCCTCACGCAGGCAGAAGGTGGAGGAGAGAGCCAGGCATCACTACGTGGTGTTGAAGCATGTCAGCGAACTAACGCACCGGTACAGGGCAGAAGCAAGGCTCAGTGCAGACAGTGTCATTTCATTGATTTAATCATGAGAAATGCAACAGATTTGGTTCCTGGATAATATTTACGTAAAGCTGCGCCTGATCAAGGAAGAGCTTCTACTGACTGCAAGGATATTGGATCAGGTATGTGGAGTTTAAGTAGATCCAATTCAAAAAGGATACTTAATGGTTATCAGGGTCTTATTCCAATCAGTTTTTTAAACAAAACTAGGAAATCAGAAACCCCAAACTGATGAAAAAACTATCAGGCAAACTTGGAGGTCAGATATGTGCAGCACATCAATAAAAACAGAGGGAATATGAACACAGACATATAGTAGGTTAAAATACAGGACAATGCATTTAAACATGAGGTTTTCCCCTTGATACATTTGATCTGAAAGTCATAATGATTAATCTCTCACATTTTCCCAAATACTGAAATGATACCATGCAAAATCCATCAAAGTAAAAAAGGAACAGTCAGCACAAGCGAGCAAGCAAACTTAAAAAAGATCTGTTTCTAAAAAAACACGTTTTGAACATGACATAGCACACAACATAGCTGTACAATATTTCTTACTAAACATAACATGAACACTTTAGAAAAGGACACAAACCCAAAACAATAAAGCGGGTTTAACATTTAAATCCCCCAAAGCTGGTTCTGCTAAGTTTCTTTCCACCTCAGTCATTGGTTTTTCTCATGACAAGCCCTTGGATGTCACCTCCCTGGCATATGCAGATCTTACAAATTGCTAATTATAATCAGAGCAGAAATTGGGGCGTCAGAGGCAAAGCCTGGGAAACGGGGAGGATATGGGACTGTACCTGTGCTCAGAGACACTCAAGTGACTGCGGTCACCCAGAGGAGAAGGCAACCTTGGTAGAGAGCCTACGCTTTCTTGCATGAACTGCAGTCTGTGCAGCATGCAGACTACGTGCAGGAAGATGTGAGCCCTGTGTGTTTTGTTATGATCAGCAGTGGAGTTGTCTGGGTCTCGTTCTTTCTGACAGCCCTCCAGACAGAGAAGTTCCTCCTTTAGGAATGCAGCTTTTAAGGAATCTGCAGCCCACTTCACACTCCCTGACCCTTTCTACTGTGCCAAGGCTGTAACCTTCCCATTGTTTTAACTACTGGTAGGAGCTGGAGAGAGACAGCAAAATAAGGGAGTGTGTGCAAGTGGATGAGCACTGCCTTCCCTGTCACAGACCCTGATGAGCAAATCGAGATCCAGCTCTAACTCTGATGTGCTCTTGAAGGAGTGAAGTCTACTCTGCGTCATCCTCTGTGGCAGTGGGGGTTTGATGAGCCCTGACATGTAATAAAGTTTAAAACATGACTTTGATTTACTATGCATTTGTTGCAAAACAGGATGATATGTATTTCTAATACTGTGTAGTCAGAGCCTGAATTCTAGCATGATGATGAGTGAAATGCAAAGAAGGTGTTAAACCTATGTCTTCCTATAGACCCATATGGTTTTTCAGTGTACTCTGTAACAGGAGGACAGATATTTCCAGCCATTGAGAGAGACAAACTAGATAAAACAAATTATTTCAAGCCTCTGACTCATTTACCCAAAGACCAGTAAAAATGCATAAAAAGGAAGTTAATGGTGTGACTACCCTGACAAGAAAATTTGTGGGGTGAATGACAGTAGACCCCCAATGCTCTCCCTGTGTTTTGGTCAGATAGCATGCTTGGCGTATCTATACATGAAGTCTGCAGTCTGGACGTAAAGATCAGGAGCAGAATGAGCTGAATTTGGAATCGTAATCCTAAAAGCAAAATGTCAGTGCTTTTGGCAGCCCACATCACAAACTTTCTACCATTTCTGCATGGCTGCAGGTTGGGTTTTTTGATATGGGCTTTCCCCATCTCACACTATTGCAATTTTGGCAAGGATGAAAGAAAAATCATGAGTCAAAATGAAAACCTCTTTAATGAAAACTTCAGATTTTAATCAACTGCACCACTGCAGAATGCACATGAGAAGTTTCTGTGTGCTTTCATGGTCATTACATGCAGTTCGCATGAGCTGACCTTTACAAGGGAAGGTTCCCTAGGAATTGCGCATACTAACCACGTTACTGAGGGCTGCACTGCTGTGAAAGGCACTGGCACATACAGCTGTGTTCCCTGGAAAATTCCCTTTTAGGCATGCAATATTGGGATGGACCCAGCAGGAGATTTTACAAGCTGCTGGGTGGAAGGTGCGCAGCAGTCAGCCGTGCTGACAAGATCCAGTTAAAATGCCTGGGCAGCAAAGCCATTCCTTCCTTTTTAACATGTCAGCAACTCTGTTTGTAGGATAAGGGTGTCTTAAGTTGTGGATCCTTTAAGAGAATTGCCTCATTTTCTCTGCTTGGACAGAAAAATTAAATCTGACCTTTTCACAACAAATAAACCAAGAGAGAGAGGAAAGACACAAGTTCGTATCCTTCTCTGACAAGTATCTCATTGAATTTACTGCGACTGCAGGCCCAAGTAAAACAAGCAGAATTCGGCCCATAAACTTTCATTCCAGCTGCCAGAACAAAATTTCTAATTGATTAGTACAAAATGAATTCGCAGCAATACTGGGTTGCTATGGAACCTGAGCAAGTAGGCCAAGTCACTTTGTGGTATGTGCTGTTTCTCCTTCAAAAATACAAAACAGAAGGACTAGATAACACATTCATTATGCACACTCTTGCCATTTGGAAGCTAACTCAAAGAAAAACAAAACGGGTTCCAAGTATGGGCCCCTTGGCATCAATTTGTAACAATCTTATATATCCGCTTGCAGTGAACAGTCAAAATTATGTTCTTTGGACTTCAGGCAGGAATAATACAAGTTGAATGTCTCTGTATGAATGATACGTTACTTGCACATATTCAGAGGAAAACAACATAAACTTCTATTTTATCTATGTGCCAGTTTTTCAGATTAAGATTAAAAAAAATCAGGGGAAGATATGTTACAGTCTCTGGTAGATTTATGAAAGTACTTAGGAAACCCAAACTTTGGAAATAGGTTAACACAAAGAATCTGTTTCCCAGCTTAACTAAGGAACTCTGCAAAATTCAGGCAACCGCTTTAAATTTAGGGAAGAGACAGACCGGAGCAGCCTCTAAATAGTTAGGGGAAAGTAAGATGCCTTCAGTTTATGCTACACATTTGGCTGTAATATTTCAGAATATATGCGTTTCTAGAATTACTCTGTCTCCTGCAGGATTTGGCCTTCAGAGATCAAGAGCTGATTTAAAATGGGTGTATTCATGCTAGTGTGAATAGAAGGGCTGCCAGGAATACAGAACACTCAAGGAGATACTTTTAAATGAAGGACAGTAAATTGTTTCATAGACTATATTCAGTGGATTATACTCATATGTTTAGAATTTGTCCCAAAAGAGGTGAAAAAGAGTGGATATACAAATGTTGACTTTTCACAGAAATGATACCACAAGGCAACAGGATTTAATAGTGTTCAGTATACCCAGAATGGTATTATCTGCAATCAATAAATCATTAATATCAGCTTTTTTCCCATAGTACCTTCTTCTATCAAACTTCAACCAAGAATCTTTAAGAGCTTTACAGGCATTGAGTATGTAAGCTTTGAAATACTGTTATTGGATCTGTTGGGATCTGTTATCGGATTGGCTGATAAAATTAGATTGCCTGGGGAGCAGACTTACACTTCTGACAGATAAGGAAACTGAGGCACAGAGAAGTGAAGTAATTTCGGTCAAAATTCTGTTGTTTCCTGTATCTGCATACTGTATCTTTAGCCACTGAAATAGTCTAAAAGGCTGTTTGCCACACTTAAAATATTTTAAATTAGCAGAATTCCCACCATAGAGGAAGGACAGGGGAAGGCGGTGTCATGGCAATTATCTCAGTACAGCAACTATGATATTTCTCAGGTAAGAACTTTTGCATTAAGTCATGCCACTGAAAATGCTTAGCCTTTATACAGCCTTAAAATATGAAAGTTTATAAAAATGGCACTGGTGCAGCGGCAGTGGTAAGCACCATTACAAACAAAATTACATCACAACACAGCTGTGGCCTTTAAAATGTAGGGCACTGGTATGCATCGTGGGCTCATAGGAAGGCTGTGTAAGTGATAGCAGAGTGTATTCTGTAGTGTGCTGGCTGGGTGTATTATCCTGTCAAAAGAAGGAGAGTGTAAACAGACGCGCTTCTTTTTTTGCCTTCCCCTCACTTTGCACAGTGGTCTTGAGTGATTTTTATTGACACTGAAACTAAATCTTATTGATCGATATTAAAACTGTAGCTAGTCTTGTGCAGGAGAAAACCATGACCTGCTTACACAACGGAAGCGCTTAGGTACCTCTGTCTGATAAAAGAAATTAATTAATAAATAAATCTAAAACTTGGGCAATTTCATCCCACACCACATCTGGTTGATTAAAACCCCACCAGCGTGAAGCAGTACTGCAAGGGTGAGATCTTCTTATGTGAAAGAGCCGTATTTGAAAGGTGACAGGCAGTGGGCGTCCCCAAGCAGCACCTCTGAGGTGGGTTGTTGACAACGTGCGGGACAAGGTGGGAAGGGCAGTGCCCTGCCTGCTTGGCAGTGTTCAGTTCCCCGCAGAATAGAAAAGGCAGTGATTTGCTCCACTAGTATTTCAGGGCATCAGAGATCCTGCTGGGTTGAGGAGGGGAGTGGGAGAATATCTGGCATTTTGCTTTTCAAGGTGAGGGGGAACATATTATTTGAAGACGAGCCCTGATTATCACATGGTAAAAGACTGCTTTCTTAGCATCCAGGAGCCTCGCTCCCTCAGAGGTGGAGAAAGAAGGAATTTTCCTAAGGGACAATCAGCATTCATGCCTTTCTCATGGCAGCATATCATGCCTGTCCTGTGGACAGCATAAAACACCTCTGGAAAAAGAGCAAGCTGAACTAGCTGTCTGGCAAAACATGTCAGTGAAGCATAGGGGTAAGGAATTGTTGCACAGATTTATTGCTGTTCTTTAACAATAGGTGGTCACAACATTGTTAGTTCAACAGGGAATATGTATCTTGTGTTTAGAATTGATTAAAAAAGCAGTCTTGGAAAACTACTCTTAGTTATTTATATTTCCTGAATTTCCACCTGCACTTATGTTTATTTTATTTAATTTAATTTTGTGTGTTTGATTTATAGCTATGGAGCCAGAGGGGAAAATAAATGAAATAAAAGGGACAAATGAATATCATCTTAACAAGAAAAACCTGGGCAGCTGCCATGTCACCAAAATTAAGAAATGAGTAGTTGGGCCTCGAAAATGAGAAGTAATCACGTGCCCTGTATGAAGACTGGCATACTGGGAAAAAAGGGCCATGCAGGGTTAAGAAGGAATGAATAAATTTGCTTGGACTGAAATGGAGTTGGAGTATGAAGAACATATGGACTTCACCAGCCTTGTGGGTGATTGGAGTTACTCTTCCAAATTGTGGGGTTTCCCTCCCCTGTGCTATGAAGAGATGCAATGATTTTCTTTATCCATTTGCCAGGATAGTGTATTTTCTATCGAGGAAGTCACAAAGACACTGTCAGCAGGTGCTCAGGAACTTTCTTGTTTGTACAGGGCAGACCATGGGCAGACCTTCTTCTGGGCGAGAAACATCTAGAATGGCCGTGGCTCTGTGAGGGGCGATGTGGTGCCGGGATATGTAAAAGCACCACAACTGTATGCCTGTTAACTGCATCTGTCGCAGCACAGATAACGGACTGAGCATTTGGGCCTTGTGCAATTATTCCCCAAATGAAGCAGAAGGTAGAAAGGGACAAGAAATAACCCAGACCTCAGATCTCCTTTCCCCCAGCTCCTGAGGTTACTAACCTGACCCAAAACAGCAGAAAACAATTATCCATTGAGCAAGATGGAGAAGAGCAGGAAGGAAATTGTTCCCTTCTGAAATGTGCTTGCTCCAGGGCTTGGGGTGCTCTGGAGCAGCACAGCCGCACTTATAATTTTTTGCCAACACAAGAAAATAATACGGCAGATTTTCAGAAAATTACATGGGCAATTGCCTGAGCCACATACTCAGCTTGCTCATTTGTAGGCACAACAGTAGAAACAGATTGTGTAAGTTAGCTACATGATTTTCTGAAATATCAGTCTCCAAGGCTGAGATTGTGCTGTTATTCAAAAGCACAAACAGGTAATGTAATTTCCAAATATATGGGAGATTTCTTGTATCTCTTTCAAAATCAAGAAATGAGGATCAAGAAAGAAAGACTCTTCTGATAGAGTATAAACAATCCTAATCACCACAGAATATTTATATCATTCCTTGTGAAATATTTACGTAATTCACATCATCTAAAGTTTTAAGGAAAATGCAAGGCCCTAATTATGGATCAGCATTACAAAAGCTTGTGCAGCTTTATTCAAACCCAACTTGTAAAAGAATAATGTAATCAGTAGGAAGGCTGATGAGCTGCCTGTGAAATGGCCTCTCTCAATCTGACACTAATGCTCTATCTGATCCAAAACACCCAATATAAAGTATGAAGTTCTCTGCAAATGATTACATGCAAATCTCCTAAAAGGTCCGTTTTCCTTTATTTGAACACCAAACTGTAGGCTTTGTAGAAATTGCTTTCTCTAAGCTTAATGCTAACAGAAAGGTTTACAAGTAGCCTTGCAAAACTTTTCCTGATATGCTTGGTCAAGGCGAAGCACCCTTTCATATTCCTGTTACTCTAGCAGGGAAGAGTTATTATACGTGGTCCATTGCAAGACTTTTTCACCTGGCCCAGCAAATGACATTTACACAAATATCTTGCAGGGTGGTTGGCACTAATTTTCTAAAATTAACTTCTGAAGTAATGCCAGAGGAGTCAAAACTGTGGAACACTAGAAACCAACCAAAATTGCATCACATTAGAGCCCACCAGCCAGGGAGCAAAACTAATTCATCCTATAGCCAAAGCACCAAAAAATCCACAAGTTCAGCTCGTGATCAGTGATGCACTTTGGGAACTTCCTGGCTGGTGTGGATGGGTTTTACATACATTGTAGGTAAAACAACACATGGTGAGGCAAACTATGCAGTTAAGGAATAAAATGTGTATTTCCCCCTGTTAACTAGAGAATCACAAAGGAGCATCTCTTGAAATGAATGAAGGTTGCAGTTGTTAAGAGAAATGTGGGACTTGTTTGAGGAAACGAAAGGATAATGTGACATAGTTACCACAGGGTCTCCCTGCAGTCAGGGGAAGTACAGCCTTATCTTTCAGAGGCCACTTATCCCGTCTGCAATTTGAGTTGGAGTGTCTTATTTCTTTTCATTGATTGTACCGGGAGCCTTGGGCAATCCTAACTCAGGTTCATAAGTGAAAGTGACATGAACCCTGGGTTTAATGTCTAGAACCTGCCTGAAGATAAGGCAATCTCATTGAGACCTTTTTGGCAGTGGTATTTCAGTTTGCTCCATAATACCTAAGGTCCCATCATATGTGCAGACTTAACGCTTCCCTTCTAAGCTCATAGACAAAGGTGCTGTATAGTAGCGATGGAAGTGGAGAGTAAACGCATAGGCAGCTGGAGATAAAAGTTGCAGTGAAGGAGAACTTTGAAGCAATGATATTTTATGCTCCTCTTGGGAAGAAACATAGTATGCCTAAGTACAGTCCAAGGAAAACATATGGCTGTGGATCTCTGGAGCATGACAAAGGGGTATCAAAGTTATACTGCAGTGAGAATCCAACCCGTCTATCCGTAAGCTCTCTGGGGAGGAAATTTGGGGTGAGATTGTGTCTCTTCCTATTTTGGTTAAAATTACTGTTGGCTTTGGATTTCTGCGCTGCATAAAACTAATGAGCTTACTTGTTTAGCCTCTTAACTTAGTGGGACAATTTCCTCCTGATCCCACTCCTTATCCCCATTAGGGTTGGATGCTTGCATCCCGAACATTGTATGGAAGTCATTTTCCAGCGACTGTTATTTCATATATTCTAGCCAATCTCCCTTAATTTTGGGAAGACCTTTTTTCCAGTGCACGATTTCAAACAAAGCAAACAGCCTCCCTTCAACATCTAAGTCATGGTTCAGAAGATCATTCTCTTTCTTCAGCTGAGAAGAGAGATCAAGGCAACCTAGTGCTAAAAGACTCTTCTTAGCTGGACTTCTAAAGGGATCTGATTAAGGAGAAAGGTTATTTTCCATAGCAGTTTCTTTCTGTGAGCTAGCCCTGGGGCTCTGGACTTGAAAACAGGAGAAAGTGTGAGGCTCCTGCACAACGGGAAGCAGGATGGCTGCACCAGAGTGATGCTGAGCCTGAGTTAATGTGCTCTAGACACAAGCAGCAGGGCATGGTGCCATGCTAAAGGGGCTGCTCCCCCCATTAGCACCTCCGCACAGCACTGTGCTGCAGATGTGCCAGCCTGCCAGACTCCTAAGCCTGGCTCTCTGCCCCCAAGTTGATGGTGAGTGTAATTCCTTTCCCTTCGACTCTGAGAGGGACCTGCTGTATAAGCTGGGGAAGAACTCTTCAGACCTGGCTGGTCTGATCCTTATGCATTGGACTCTCATTTGACATCCACCTCATGCCTCCCCCAGGAATGCATTTGAATCTTGCACATACCCTGTGCCTGGCACAGCTCATTGAAAGATCAGACCTATCCTGCATCTTCAAGTAATTTTGATCTTTTTTGTCTATTTATTCTGCAGGCTTTTCGAGACACGGGCTGCTTCTCCTTGTGTGCATGTGAAGCTATCAAAACAGCAGGACCTTGATCTTGTGTTTGACCATTAGGTGTTCAAGCCATAAGAGCAGGGAGGTTGTTTGTGCTCGAGTAGCTGTAATTACTGTGGAGAGCTGTTCACAATGTTCTGCAGGCAGTGAGATGCTGAGAGTGTCCCTTTGCTACAATCCAAAGGCAGGACAAGTGCTACGTTTCCAGGGAGGTTGAAGTGAAGACCACATACTTATGGAAAAAACTGCAAAGAAGATGTGCAGCCCTCATTGCTCTAATCCAAAGATTCCCCTTATAAACCTGCACTTCAGCTTTGTTTTCCCAGAAAACTTCCAGAATTCATGCTAAGGCAAAGAGCCAAAATAGAGCTATGCTTCTGTAGGTGGTACTCTTCTCTCCCGGGAAAGATTTCCAGTCAATGGTATTGTCCAAGAAGGCAATGCAGGAATATGATGACATTATGCATGAAAAAAATGGTGTTGGACCAAAAATTCTGATTTGCTTTATGTTTGTTTCAGGCCTAGAACAACATTAGCAAGTAAAGAGCAACAGTCACCTGCAAGAAAAAAGGAAATTGGTAGAGACAAAGTTTCAGGTTATTGAATGGTCCCAGTCGAAAAATGGGAACAATTGTTTTTCCTCCAAAATGACTGTATGTCTTTTAGCAGACAACAAACCAACTTGCAAATGCAAGACTTCAGAATATTTCAGAGACATCATTGGTATTACTGTTTTTTTCTCCAAAGCCTTGATTAAGATCTTTAAAGCTGCAATTTGAATACCTTAATCATTGCTTTACTGACTTCTGCCCTGTAAAAAAAAAAATCTTTACCTTTGCTTTTGTTCAGTTCCCTGCTCAATGAAAAACCTGAAATTCTTCAAGGCACGATACAAAGAAAAGTCCCAAATAAGAGAGGTTTTCTGGATCAGAGGGAAGGTAATGATAATTCAAAACATGTAAAAGGCACATGAGGATTATTTGTAAAAAAAAAAAATAGGATTCCAGTAGTTCGGAGAAGGATTCACAGCAGTGTGGGCTCTAAGCAGTAGAACTAAATACAAGGAGAAATATACCCATGGTCTCATTCACTTATCAGTCTCCCTGTCTCTCATTCCCCTACCATCTGTCTGTTTTTCTGAGGCATAGTTAAAGGAGTTGGTTATCTTCAAGAAAAAAACATTTTAGAAAGATGAGGGCAGTATTAGAAAAGAACTCAGTGCTTGGAAATATGGCACCTGAACCCATGTGAAAATGTGCTACATGCTTTGCCGTAACAGAACAAACTACTGGTCCACTTGATTTACCAACCTTTCCCCATCACTGGCTAATTCCAGCCATGCAGTGCTCCCATAAGGCAATTGATTGCGCCCTATGGTATAGGGAGAAATCTCTTTCTGACACTGCACAGTAGTCAAAGTTATGCAAGAAAGCAAAATGACTAATAGTCCTTATTTTTTTCCTGACTTGAAACAGTATGTGCTATGTACATTTCAACTCATAGGTAGCTATTTTTCTCAGTCTAAGGTGTTTGCCCCAAAACTAACATGTAACAGGTGGTTTTGCATGCTAGCGATGAAATATTTCCCGCTTTCCTTTTTTAAATATAATGGTTTTGATCATGATGAAATGCTAACAGGAGCAGAGAGTCTTACTTGTTGAGTGATAAACAGCCCTTGTTGGTTATCTTGTCCATCTCTGAGGTAGTTATTCACTATAGCATAGAAGTCCCTTCTATAACAAGCCTAATTTTAAATTCCTGATCATTTAGGCTAGGCAGCCTGTTCCAGAGTCTTAGAGGTCTAACAACGCCCACTCTCAGATGTACTTATGTTATACTGCACTGAACATTCTTCAGTAGGCTGGCGAACAGACTAAGTAACATAGTGGTCTCTTTTATCTCTAATTTTGATGATTACCTTCCTGACCTCTTTGACAGGCTTGACTTTCTGTACACTACTCAATATTTTATACAGCTATTTTCTTTCTTACAATTCTTTTCGAACTAAAAGCCCTGATCTGCAAGTACCATGCAGACCCAGCTGCCTTTCATCAGACTGCTACGCAGTCCACATGTGTGTCGGCCAAATGAGTGGAGTGGAGAAGCTCTTACTAAACAGCCCTCTAGGCACTTCTGCAGATGTTACAGCGGTTCCACCACGCTTTAATGAGCAACTCGGGCTTCAGTTTTGCCCTAATTTTTACCTTTTGGCTATCTGCACATAGTCGTACGAGCTATGTTTTCCCCATGCTCTTTTAAATTTTGACTGCGCAGCACCCACACGCACAGGGAAGAGGCTTTTTCTCTCCTGGACAATTTTTAGAGCAATACTTTTCATTTAAAAAAAAAACCAAAACAAAAAAACCCAAACAAAAAACAAGGTTAATCTAAAGCCCAGTTTTCCACAAGGTTGTGTTATAATTCTTATGGGAGAATTTCACACAAACAATCTTGTACATATGGAACTTCCCAGCAGTATTTTATTACAGTGTTTTCTTGTCCTATATACAGAAAAATACAGTAGCCATGTTATTTCTCTGGGCTGTTTCTTCAGCTTACAGCGTACTTCCTTCCTGATGTCACATTCTGTATAGTGATCCTATTAGTGAAGATAATAGTATAAACTTAGCTCCTACTTGCACTTCTAAAGTGTCCCTTTATCACAGCCTTATAAAAATGCTTGTAAAATTCATTCATCAACCAATTCTGAAGCATTTCACTGAATTACCTGGAAAAATTCAAAGGCTGACTGGAAAGAAGTGCTAAAAATTATTTGGAAAAATTTAAACAAGCAGAACAGCTACTGCTTATCAGCAAGAAGAGAGATAAAATAGGCAAGGATTTTAGTGTTAGGATAATTACCCAGACCTTCAATTTCCTCACTTAGTATATTTATTTAGGCACTGTAATTAAGCCATTTAATTGCTCAGTATCCTCTTAAGAACTGACCTTGATGTGTAAAGTAAAATAGTATTACAAGAAGATAGGAAGGAATAACTCAAATGAACTTGAAAAGTCTAGAAATGGAAAAAGCTTTTCAAGATGTATGACTTTTTGGTTCTATATATGATCAGTTGACTTTTGTTCATAAAGTGTTAAAAATCACAGGAGACAGCAGAATGAATGTAAATGACGCTGGGGAAATTCCTGAAGTCCTGGATGATCAGCAAACTTGATCACTTCTAGGGGCTACCCAGTCATGTAGGTTTCTGTGCTCATCTTCCTACTTAACCTGTTGGTTCCCTGATTTTTTAACATTAACAAAAAGCATTATCAGAGAGAGATACCTGTCTCTTGCCCAACCTTGCTGGAATGTACACTGAGATGAAGAGCCCTCTTAAATCCTTAGAAGGTCTAAAAGTAGCTAATCCCACCCAAACTGAATGGAGCCTAGAATTGATGTTTCCCACTTCTTGGGGAAAGGCTTCAATTCCTAAATTATTTCGGAAGGGATGGGTGTTGTCATCACACACCCATCCTCAGAAGATGGCTAGAAAGTCTGGCACTCAAAGGTCTCCTATTAGTTTCACTGGAAGACTTAAGATATTCATGTAGGAAGACACACAGGAGACACCCAAGCTTCTCGTGCCATCAAGGTGGAAAGGGATTCCATATGGTAGGTTGACTAGAACTTCCTCTGCTTATCTTCAGGGCCATCTGCCTCCTTCCACTTCCACTTTCGCACGCGAAGTATGAAAAGCAAAACTTAGATGGCTTTTCCATATTGACTGGATTTCTCCCAATCTGTTTGGGACCAAATGTCCCAAATTTCACCAGGTTTCCTAGCCTCACAAATTAAGTATGATGGAGTCTGCATAAAAGTCACAATTTGCAGACCTCAGTCCTTAGAGCAAATAACCAAATTTCACCTTTCTTTAATCAAACTGAAATGCTGAAGTCATCGAGTATTGAGGTGCTGACAGCAAGCAGATCAGGATTTTTTTGGTTATGTTGGAGCTTGATTTTTTTGTAGGTGCAGAGAACCCAGAGCTCATGGTGAAGATAGCAAGTGAATTTTGGAGTGCGTCTATTCATATAATCAAGCAAACAAAGAAAATTATGCTTAAGAGCCAATGCTTGAAATGGCTAACACACATAATCCTAAACATGGGTTGTTTCCAAATATATTTAAACGGTCAAGAGTCACCTGCACACAGTCTTTGCAGAGAAAGAATGAGTTGTATTTTTAGTGTTATTGGCTGAAAAAAGCTGCTGTTTATCCCTGCGCCTTTGGGCATAAACTAACCTACCACAAGCCCATGGGAAAACAACACACATTTGGAGATGTTTTAAGAAAAACAAAAGCTCATTGCTCCCTGTCATAGGCTCAGTGTATACAGAAGCTACAGTAAAACTGATTTACGCTTGGGATTCTAGCAATGGACAGGTAAAGGCGCTGTTGACAAACTGTTTTGCATCTGAAGGTTCCCGAAAGCATTCCTTATCTAAGGCTATTTCACAGGCAGTTCTGGTTGGACCTGTCTGCTCTTGCACAATAACTGCTGTCTTCTGTTTTTTCTTTTTTTTCTTTTCTTTTTCCTTTTTCTTTTATGCCGAAGCTGATGCAAAGATAAATGTGAAAAGGCATGACATTTCCTTTTTGTTACATGCTTGTGATTTTTATTATGCATGTCNGTTGGTACATGCTTGTGATTTTTATTATGCATTTCCCCAAGGTAGCTAAACCTGGCACTATTTGAGTATTCCGGCCTTCCAGTCAATGAAAGCAGAGGCTCTGGAATCTGGGAGCAATAGAGCTACTTCATAATCAAAGTGGTCATTCTGGTGTGAACATTAAAAGTCCTCACACACACACACAAAAGGGTTCTGGTAGCCATTATTCCATGCCATTTACCCTGCAAAAATATATACACTCGTACAAGCTGTGTTATAAACTCTAAGCAATTTTTCTAAACTTGCACTTAGCTGTGAAGTCTGCTGCTTCTATTTCAGATTTGAAGAAAGCTTGTCTACATTTTCTGCGTATATCACTTCTAATAAAAGATACTACCTGTGCCTATAAGCGTTTTCCTGACTAATTCCTCAGATTATCACACCTACAAAAATATGCCACTAGGCTGATATTTCAAGGTCTCAAATGGCATACAGATGCTTGCTGACTCATTCGGAGAAAGTTTTCTACTACAATATAGGTTTTATAGCTGTATTGGTAACAGTTATAATCATGTAAAGCTCTTCAGGTAGTAAAGCACCAAACATATTTCTCTGTCAGCTCCCAGTTTTGGTGGAGGGAACACTCACATCAAGTAATCAAAGGATGTGAATACCTGATGTGACTGACACGAAATAACCCATTTATTTAAAATATAAGAAAATCTACCACAGGTCTCAAACAGCACAGATAAAAGGAGAANTCATTAACTTCTGCGGTTCCTCAAGAAATAGGTATATTTAAAATAATTTCAAACCTGCATGGCCAGCCATTGTAAAAATTATTGCTGATTTTTGTAAAATAAAAATAATTCAAGGTCTGCTTTTGCTGTGGGCAAAGGCCAGTTGGAGGAACAGGAAAGGTTTTACGACGTATTCCATTCTCTTTCTTACTTGCTGTTGCTGTGATGCTGTGGAGACAGCCAAGAGATGGATCAATGAATATCTTCTTTACACTTCCCANCTACCTGTGCCTATAAGCGTTTTCCTGACTAATTCCTCAGATTATCACACCTACAAAAATATGCCACTAGGCTGATATTTCAAGGTCTCAAATGGCATACAGATGCTTGCTGACTCATTCGGAGAAAGTTTTCTACTACAATATAGGTTTTATAGCTGTATTGGTAACAGTTATAATCATGTAAAGCTCTTCAGGTAGTAAAGCACCAAACATATTTCTCTGTCAGCTCCCAGTTTTGGTGGAGGGAACACTCACATCAAGTAATCAAAGGATGTGAATACCTGATGTGACTGACACGAAATAACCCATTTATTTAAAATATAAGAAAATCTACCACAGGTCTCAAACAGCACAGATAAAAGGAGAAGGTTGGTAACCTGAATGTGTCCATTTATGGAAAAATCTATACTTTGAGCACAGATTTAATTTTTGACCTTTGTTGCACCGTATCACTGATGCCATCCATGTGACCATGTAAACATAGGCAACAGAAGCAAAGGCCATTTGGACTACTTTGAACAAATGGAAAACTGAGGGATGAACACACAAAAAGCACAGTGGCACTAGAATTTAAATCTGCTGTGAACAGAGTAAGGGAGACCACCAGGAGCTGCTAGAGAAAGCTTACAGATCTGGGGAAGAGAGANTTAGTCATTAACTTCTGCGGTTCCTCAAGAAATAGGTATATTTAAAATAATTTCAAACCTGCATGGCCAGCCATTGTAAAAATTATTGCTGATTTTTGTAAAATAAAAATAATTCAAGGTCTGCTTTTGCTGTGGGCAAAGGCCAGTTGGAGGAACAGGAAAGGTTTTACGACGTATTCCATTCTCTTTCTTACTTGCTGTTGCTGTGATGCTGTGGAGACAGCCAAGAGATGGATCAATGAATATCTTCTTTACACTTCCCATTTTATCCTTCCCAATGGTACAAGGTGGCTGTTAAACCATGTAATGGAAAATGGGACTGGAAGAGTGATTTCTGTACCCATCACTGATGGAACTGGAATTATAGTTCTTGGAGCAGTACTTCTCAAACCATTACGTTTTCCCAATCTCATTTGTTCATTAATTCAGTAGTCTCTTTCAGCACGGCCAGTACTAAAATCCATACAGAAATGATCCATCTAGCAAACTGCACATTGCTGTACAGGCAGGAATTACTCCCTTCAGATCCCTGGCAGGTGATAAGCACATGCCCTTGAGCATGAGGTTTTTTGCAAATCNTTGCAAATCCCTGTTGCATTATACAAATCTCTAGAACTGATTAGAACATTTTCTGAGTAACAGCATCTTCTTCTGCCACCTGTTCACCAAGGCCTTAGGAGTCACTGGAAAAAACTCAAATTCCAAACTCAATTTCCAAAGCTGTCCCAGCAGAACACAATGTTTGCACATCACGTTTTATCTGACAAACTGTTTGACAGAAGCAAGTTTGCTTCTTAGAGGAGAAAACGGATGGGCAGTAAAGCTACCAGGCCAAAATCTTCCAGTGGATCAGATAAGAGAACAACACATCCCTCGATTCCCACCACAGGGCTCTATCCACTTGATCATCCCATTTGCTTAAGAAACTTCAGTATTGTTAGAAAGAGTGGCATCGAGACTGAAAAGAAAGCAAATGAAACCAATCTACCCCTCACACCTTGGTGTTTAATGGGAATCTGTAATGAATAGATGTGTTTTGTGAAAGGTCTGTTGTAATAAAACCTGCCTTCGTCTCAAAAGGGACTAGAACTAGAGTGACAAGAACACTAATAATACCAGCTTATCAGCTGTTCTGTAAAATCCTATTTATAAGCCTATGGATGCTAATTAACTCTCTTGCAATGTCAAGCAGAACTGTACATTATTCCCAAATGAAAGAGCATGGAAAGTGTTAAAGAAGACACCACATTGATCAATGTCTAAGCCAGGTGTTTTGTATACCCAGACTCTTCCTGTCTGACAACTTTTTCCCATTATTTTGCCTTTTTATATAAGACTCCTGTGAGCTCTCTCAACCGCCATTTTTGTCCTTTCTTAGAAGACCGCAACTTGGCAATAGC
>VYZW01050685.1:48093-135681 GCA_013401315.1 Balaeniceps rex
CTCATGTTTTAAACTATCTACAAGGCCAAACAAATACTCTCTTCCAGAAGGGAAACATTTTCTTTCCATGGTGTTTGAAACAGGTACGTACAATGCAGGGATTCACACCAAACAAAAATCTGCTAAACAAGACTAGCTGTTTCACCAACTGAATGCAGAGTGCAGATCCTTTCCCCCAGGACATGATTTTTAGTGGTAGAAATAGCGAGGTATGTGAAAAAAAGGTGAGATCTTACAAGAACAGGAAATTGCTCCAAGTCATCCTTGTGGAATCAGGGACAGAGGGGAGAAAGGAAGTGCAGGAGCATGTGAAGAAAATTTCTGAGAAATCTTGTGGCCACGTGTGGCACTCATAAGCTCAATATGTGGCTTTGTTATGTGTGCTGATTTACACAACCTGCAGGAGAACTTACATCTGAAACAGAGCAGGAGAACAATGCCTATCCCAGCATTTTCTTGTATGGCATTTCAAGACAACCAACTACACAATTAGAGAGAAATTTCAAGAGAAGTCATAAGAGCCATCACTATACGTGAAACAGTGCTAGCAATTTATTCACAAGAGGTCCAGTGTTGTTTCTGTTGCCTTTCAGAAATCCCGTGAGGCTAGCTGTCATTTTGATTCTGGAGACCAATCTCAGATCAAAGTTTCCCTCAGCTTTTCTCCTTTTTGACAAGAGGCCAGTCTCTGCATGCTGGGCTTCAACCTTCCTTCCAACTCTATTATTTTATGTAGAAGTTTGTAGACAGCAGGAAGAAGGCAAGACACAGCCTTCTTGACTGGCAGCAGTTCAAAATGCTTGGAAATGAAGGCACAAGATAGGAGCATATGTGCAATGCTGGAGGGTCAGCCTAAATGAATAGCCGTCCTAGCTGCATACTTGAAGCAGNGGGACCATTCTGTGACTCTATGATTTCCACGTTTCTCAAGATCCTGATTGTGTTATGGTAGCTGCATTCTTCCTGCCAGGTGTGCTCTCTTTCCTTCTTAGCCTGGCTTAAATCTGCATTGGTTCCTAAACAGACTGACTTTGCTATGGATCCTAAGGCTGAGTACTCTCCCTGTTCCTCTCAGAGTGTCAGGCTAAATATGTCAATAAATAGATTGACATAGTCTTTGCAATAAGACCTGGGCTTGGTCTGCCCAAGCACCGAACGCATCAGAAGTAGTTTAGTCATGGAGCTCTCTTTTACTGTGGTTTAACCAGTTAGCCTTAGTACTGTGGTACATCGCTGCAATGGCTTTAAGGTTTACAACAGATGTGCGTGGTGCTGGCAAAGAACTGGGGTTGCATGATCTTATGCAACAACGCAGGGTGATGTATTTACTATCTCTGAACCTGTTTAGATTTTCTTTGGATGGGAGCCCTTTGAGTGGGAGAGAGACTTGGGAAAGATACTAATTAGAAACTTGCTAAACAACCTAACAGATGACAAATGTCTCCAGCATTGAAAACTGGAGGTGAAAAAGACCATTTGCATCTTGTTTACCTCTTCCTACCTAAGATCGGCTGTGACTCTATCCTCATATATTTTCATGTACTTTACCTTGATAGGCTTTAAATTACTCAAGTGATAAGGTCTATACACCATGTAATATGCCGTACAGTAAGTGCAGTGTTTTTTGAATGAACATTTATATTCTAGATAGACTGATAATAAGACTATTAATGATGTAGCTAAGGGGGTAGAACACTACTCACTTTTTATCAGGCTGGCCTTTAGTCAGATGGAACTGTAATTCTCATTAACAAAAGCAACATAATGCTGTACACAAGGTACTTAAATACTACCATAAAAGAAAGCATCTATTCAAATGGTCCTGAAATGTATACCAAAAGATGTTTCTGTCACCCTGGTTAATTTCTAACAAAGGCTGGACTGACTGCTGAAGAAGTTCACCTCGCTTTGAAAATCATCTGCATAACAACTCAAGCTTCAGGGGAGCAGCAGAAGAGATTGCATCGAAAGTATTCAATAATAGGAATAAGGTCTGTCCAAGTATTTTCTTCTATGTGCTAAAGTTTTTTCAGTAGTATTTACAGTTCAGCGATACTGGCCATCCAGTAGGGATTTTTGCAGAAGATTGCTGTTCTTTG
This sequence comes from Balaeniceps rex, assembly GCA_013401315.1. Lineage (NCBI taxonomy): Eukaryota > Metazoa > Chordata > Aves > Pelecaniformes > Balaenicipitidae > Balaeniceps > Balaeniceps rex. The sequence goes on from VYZW01050685.1 coordinate 50,193, forward strand.
GTAGTCTGGTGAGAATCATAAAAGTTACTTCAACATAATTCAGGCTTCAAACCTTTTCTGAGAATTTGCTCTAATTCTGGTGACCAAGTGCTGCAGGCTAATGCCATCCATGAAGTAGGCAGTTACATCTGAGGGGGAATCAACGCAAAAAAAGAAATCCAAGTTACCCTGTGTCTTCAGGCAAGCTGCATAACATTCAATCCATACCATTGAAAGTGCTCTTCCAACTTTCTAATTTCAGGTATGTGACACTCAGCCTGAACTCATGCCAGTGATTATTTGCATCACTTTCCAACCTGCAGCACTCTCTGTCTGTTATCTGACTTACTGTCACTACCTCTGTGAACAGCACCGAGGCCCATATGGCTGGATTTACTGCTTGACGGAATTAAATAAGCAGCGCAACATCCACAAAATTTCTCTGTTTCAGAAAGATCCTAATGATTCTCAGGCGCTTCCTGTCCAGTCCAATGGATGCAGACTTCCCTCCCTGTTAAAGAGTTTTCCCATTACTGAATATATTCTGCATGTACTGAGCCTTTTTCCTTGGCAGATCTCTGAGCTGATCCCCGTGCAGCCTAACCCCTAGAATATGTCCTTACTGAATTTTTCATGAATCCCACATTAAATCTGCAGGCTTGGAGGTGCACTGGGGAGCTGACGTATTTACCCTTCCAGATCAGCACCACCGTTATCTTTCCTAAGGAAGCACAGGAGCACCTTTGTTTTCCAAAATAGGTGTGGGCAAAGGAAAGACTGTGGTCCTCACCAGTCACTCAGCTGCCACATCATCATTCTCCCCAAGTGCATTCCTTATGCCATTTATTAGCATTGCTAATACCAAGCACCTCATTTTTATGCCGCTAGCAGCGATTGTGAAAGCCATACTGAACTTTCTAATCCATTTATCTATTAATTTATTATCTAATTAAGGCTCACAATGACAGTGCTATTTGTTTTAAAATGCCCTCAAACTAAACCAATACAAAGCGCACATGCATTCAAATCAATTAAAATGGTACTTGCTAATGTTTTCCCTAATCAGTTGGTAACTGTTCCACTACCATTTAAAGGAAGGCAAAATTCATTTTAACTTCATCATAATCGTGTGACCTACTTGCACAGTGCCAAACTGATACAAATGGATGTTACTGTCATGTCATAAGGGCATGGAATACTACCAGCCATGAATTTTGCAGGAGCCATCCTAGGAATAAGGCTTTTTTGCATAAAAGGGCCCTAGAACATTAGTTCAAATGCAATCACTGAAAGACAGGCAGGCAAAAGGGGGATTTCTGAAGAGGTTATTAAAGTTTACATCATACCTCGTGCTGCATCTTTGTGACTTTTTCGCCCCAAAGTTGTGTCTTTTGCACAACAGCAGCAGAGTCTAGTGCCACATGCCTAATGCTTCATGTTCATTACAGGAAAAAAAATACACCGGTCTTCCTATGTTGCTTAAACAAAGCCTGACCTCATTCTTCAGCTACTGAGCTGTGTCAGAGAGCCTTTCCACCACGGCATCCACACACAGAGAAATCCTGCATAATACCTTAATGCCATTTGTTTTGGCCACTGACTTCAAAAGCAGTTGTCCCTCCTGTTTGGATGCAAAATGTGCAGGCACTGCACATCCAAACCAGGTGCAGATGTTACACCGTGATCTACCTTCCTGATACTGTGAAAGATCAAACCTGGTGTTAATTGCTTACTGTTGCAAAGGATTTCTGGGGCACAGCTGGAAGAGAGCCCTGCTCCCTTACCTCCTTCCCTGCCCCCAGAGCTTGCGGTAGTAACAGCACAGATTATCACGCTGGAGAGAGTTGCTCCATTTGGTTATTTAGAAACATTGTAAGAGCATCTTTCAAAGCCCACAGTAATGCACACTGACACCAAGGTCTGAAATGCAAATCCCTGTGGACTCAGTCTTTCCTGTTCAGCCTGGAAATGCAGGGAGGGACACTCATTCAGCCTCGAGATTTGTGTTTGAACATGATTAAGGACAACCATTGCTGTTTTTCCCCTCCTGCATGAAGCATCACTTTCCCTTCTGCTCGTTATTTATAGTACCGTATAAGATATTTTTAAGATAAGGAAAGGCAGAAAAAGCCAGATTGAAGATACATATAGCTGTAGTTTCTTTAACTAAGAATGACTAAATAACATTTCTCAAGCAATTTACTTCTTGAAAGTTTTTTTCTTTATCTTTTCTTTTTAATACTAAACAAGTAGCCAAAAGAAAATGAAATGTAATAAACAGGATATTTGTACGCACTACAAGGCAACACTCGTATTAGAAGAGTTTTAAAACTCCAGCTCTGCACTGACTGAAATGACACAGCCATACCTGGGATGGAAATCGCTCACTTTGCCTGAATTTTGTGCAACCCTTTTAAAAAATGAAGAAATAAACCTGAAGAGACTTCTTTTCCTTTGCAAGGGGAAACAAGGGAGCAGGAAAGAGCTCTCAGGATCTGACCTGGCTCCTTCTGAAGTCCAGAGGAGGCTGTATCTGTGAGCTTCAAACCCTCGCTGCCTTCCAGCACAAGTGTCAGCCCACAGGCTTGCAAGCTGGTTTTCAAGTGACAGCTAAGCCACCTGAAGAGTTGCTCTGCTTTATCAGTTCAGTGGGGATTTGTTTGATCAGGTTTACTGGATGATGTCTTCCTGAGTGACAGCCATGGGTCTGAGTAGCAGATGTTGTGTTCAATAAAGCACGTTCCACTCCCAGCGCTTATTTCTTTCCTTTTGTGCCTTATTTACCTTGGCCGACGTTATGACACTCAGTTAGTCTTAATATTGGAAATGTTTTCTGGATTAGAGATTTCTGTTTAATAAAGCCTGGGAGGAAGTGCTAGGTCTGATTAGTGATGCCTGACTCAAAGGAAAATAAACTCCCCCAGCAGCCTACTGACAGCTAACCCCCAATCCTGAATAATGCTGGACCGGGAGAGGAAACCACCACTGCAAAGGATTGGGACCTACTGCTGTCAAATACCCTCGAACAGGGACCACGTAGAAAACCTCTTACTCATGTGATGACTGATGGCTCACACAAGCAGCCTGAAGGTGAAGCTGCACCGTATGGTTTCGGTAGCAGAAGAGGCCGTGCCAAGCTGTGGCCGAGCTCTCCCTGGGTCCTGTTTCTGCGTCACGGTTCACTGTCTCTGTTGGCTGCAGCAGGGATGCTCTCTGTGGGATGGTGCTTCTCACTGCATTACTGAACTAGGTCAGCTCAAAATCAGGCAAAAAATAATAGTTTAACTATTATTCTGCCCCTTAGGATCTTTTCTACCAAAGGGAAATCTCTGCTACCAAAGAAGATCTCTGCTAAAGCTCCTCACCAGAGGAAGAGGAGGAATTCCTGCTGGCCCTGTAGGCAGGGACTGGCAACACCACTGTGACCAGAAAGGGCAGGACAAAGTGCAAGGACAGCAGTTCATGAAGAGGGCAGTGACTGGAACCTTGTCTGAAGGGACGGCTGGAGAAAAGCCTGGGGTAAATGATGACGGAGAGCCCATGCTAGATAATAACCAGAACACACATCTACCGATACACAGTTGCCACATCTATATTAATATCTTCCCATATCAATATATGGGGTGAGGGAAGTGTGGGAGAATCCTTCTCTAATATTGCTGGTGGGGTAATTGCTGACAAAGAAATCACTGACATTTAAATGGAGTTTCTGTACTGCAGATAATTCCAGGAATGTGCTATAAGAAAAGTAAAGATCTCCTGTTGTTCAGTTTTCGATTTTCAATTAATTTTATAGTACAAGTGATGCTGTGCTCTAGAGAAGCTGACATAAAACCAGGTTATTATGGAAAGTTCCTACAAAATATTCAGCTAGTATTGTTAGTTCTGTTTTAAAACAGCTATCTCCCTATGCAATTATATTTCAATAAGCAAAAGGTTATCTCTGTTGTAAAGACACATAATGGAGAAAACACTCAAACTGTTGCAATGTTATCACTGGAATTTATCCTCCAGCGTGACTATGTTCTCGATTACAGCAGAAGAAATGTATTAAATATCATTCAGATAGGAACATCATCCAGTAGCTGTGTATTTCTGAAAGGTTTTTAGATCCCAAGGAAAGAAGACCTTTTTCACCTACATTATGCTCAGTTTAGGAAAATAAAATGGAAACCGAATAGAAACAATGGAGAAAAAATAGGCAAAATCTCCACGCTATGACCCAGAAGGGGAACCCAGGATTTCTATTTACTAGAATTATTATTGGTGTTGTTACAGTATCATCCACAGTGCGCCAAAATCCTTTTAGCGTGAACTTGTGCAAGTCACCAGTCACCTATGATTCACTTGCCTCATCTATAAAGTGGCAATAAATGTCCTTCCCACAGCTGGGTCTTGTAAAGACACATTTGCAGGATTGGAACACCAGTATAAACCGGTTTCTTATTCAGGGCTTTATAAACTGTAATGAAAAAAGGCTGAGTAATCACCAACAATGCTGATGTCTTATCTGAGATTCCCTCTGAGATCCTTCTAGTCACGGGAAAGTGACAAATTATTTTTCTTGCGTTCCTAATAGAGTCAAAATGAGCATGGCTCTTCGTAATAGTCAGTTCCTTAACAAGCTCTTAAACTTTCATTATGTCTTGCTCTGCCAAAATATTGTTGTTGCAGAACCAGACATCAAAGATATAATATAGCTCTGGACACTGGGGCTGCTTCACCAACTGCTGCTCTTAGGTTATCTATAAGAGTGCAACATATTGTTTTGCTTTTATGAGATCCTGTAAAAGGAAAGCTGGCACTTAGAAAAAATGAAATGCTGCAAGCAATATATTGGCTGGATTAAGTTCACCTCCAATACTTATAATTTCAAGGAATCTCTACCAAGTTTCAGTATAAACACATTGTGGCTGTGCTCAGGTGGAAGGTAAAAGAGGGTGCAAGCTCCACTTCACATGGATTTCCTGCTTAATGTCACTGTGGCTTGGGCTCACGGTGGTCGTGGTTTAACCCCACTGTGTCAGCCCAGCTCCCAAGGCTGTGTCTGGGGCCAAATCCATCCTCCTTCATCCATGCAGCTTTCCAGGAGAAGTTTCCTCTCTTATTTCTTGATACCCAGAGTGTGCCCACTTGTTCACAATGAAGCAACAATATCTGTTGGTTTTCACCCATCTCACTGAAAAAATACCTGCAGATAGGCAACATTTTCCCAAAAGTTGGTAGCCAGCGTCTCCTTAACAAAAGGCAAGCGTACACCATCCCTAAAGCAATTTTCACCAAACTGCTTGATTGCCCTTGTGCCAAGGAGCAGAGTATGGTACTCAGTTTTGCTTAGTTTAGAATCAGAGGAAAAATTAAAACCTGCTGGCTATTAGCTTTTGTGGGGATGCATTCAGAAATGCTTTTCTGTCAAACAAGTGTCTCCATGAGATGGAAGGAAAAATGGATTGATATGGATCTCATCTCACACCCCACTAACACTACAGATGGTCACTGACCAGCAGTGCAAGAGGGCGACTTGGAAGTGACAGAGACATGCATTTCCTTGGAGCAGAGAATCAATAACAGGTGAAGAACAAGGCAGCAAAGAAAGAAAGAAAGAAAGAAAAAGAAAGAAAAGAAAGAAGAACATAGTTGATGGAATTCAACTTCTGGGAGGATAGGCTGATTTGAAAGGTTATGTGAGATTAATAGGAAGTAGGTCTGTACTTTGATAATTAATCTCAGTTATTAAGTTTTGGTCCATGCACCCACTATTTATTTTTTGTTTTGGTACATTTTGAGAGGGTGGAGGGAGGGACAAGATTATGGGTTCTTCAACAAAGAACGAGACAAAGTGTTAATGGGGAAGATTACCGCCGTATAATCCTTAGGAAATAGCATAAAAGCATTAGATACCTGCACTGCTCCTACGCCTGCCTGCAGAGATATGTCATTGCTGGAAATTTAGTCACTCTTTCCATGGTCTCCGTAGCAGTAAGAAAAATTCAAACTGAAGCTGTTGTTCTGTAAGGTCTCCTTGCAAATCCATTGGATTTTGCTCACAGGACCATAAAAATTGCCATGCTGGGTCAGATCAATGGTCCATATAATCCAGTATTCTTTCTCTGACAGTGACTAATACTGTACGTTTTGGTACATCACAGGAAAATGTAAGAAACCTTTCATGACCAATTATGGAACAACCTTCTCATAGAAGAAGGTTCATCCTAATCTCCGGCAGAAAATAAGAGCTTTTTTGCTTAAAGTCTGAAGGATTTCTATTAGCTCCTGTCTAACCTGACTCTGGTTGTATTCGCTATTCATATAAATACCTGTTCCTCTTGCAAATCTGATTAAGTTTCAGCTTAACAATATCATGTTGCAGTGAATTTTACAGGTTAAATTGTCTTTAGAAGTATGCCTTTTATCACTTCTAAACTTACTGCCCTTCAGTTGCACTGGATGATTCTTGTTTTGATTTTATGAGTGGGAGTAAATAAGGCTGCCAATTTATCCTCTCTGTAGTACTCAGGATGTAATATACTTCCATGAAACACCTTTTTATTCACATTTTCTTTAACTGTTCCTGCTCTTTTCTGTCTCTCTCTCGCCGTTGCATTCTTCCTAACATTTTCTGTTCTCTGGGAGACTTCTTCCACTCTGAAATCCTTCTATTTCTTTAAATATAAAATGAGTTATTTATTTAGATCTGTTTTATTCTGCTCTATTTTATTTAAAAACTATAATGACTTTGGCACTGAGATCTGATTTCTGAAGGTCTGATTTGCAATGCCCTGAACCAGTTGCTGTATTCCTACCAAGCGCCTGCCACCATGGCCAGACATGCTATCAGGCCATTTGTGGTATTATTCTTAAAATCCAGCTTTAATATTCTAGCAATGTATTTATTTTCATAAATGCAGTTCTGCACTGAGCACAGGAGTTCCCTGAACTGCTGTTCCCAGTGACCAACCAATTCTCCCCTAAAATCCTCCAGAATCTAGCAATGTGCTTGACCCTCCAACCTGTGTATTTTCACCTCTGGTTTTCCCATCTGCATTTCCCCAGACGATGGTTCAGTTGTTCCCTTGCGTTGGGAGATGGCTCTGGATTTCCTCCTTAGCCTCCTCTAGTCCTGTCACTGCTTTTGTGCCATCTGCCAGTGTTGCTGCTTCCCTCTTGACTGCTTTTCCAAGTCAATAAAGGACACGTTAAATAAATTCCATTCATACTCCTTTTCCTTAATATCTTCTGTCAAAGAGTTTTTTTCGAAGTCCACATTAAATGCAATCAACTGTCTCTTTATCCACTTTTTTGTTAAGTTCAAAGTAGACCGGAAAAGACTAGCAGACTGGAAAAGCATGTTTACATCTGTTCCATCGTGTACATATGGCTTATTTGTAATCTTTTATAACACTGTTATAACACTATTTCCCGTTGTAGCAAACTGAATAAGGTTCATTGGTCCATCATTCAGAGATCCCAGTTTTTTAAAGAAGCAAGCAGAAGATGTTCAGCCCTCCAGTCCCCTAAGCCCGAGTAAGTATCTTCCCTTTCTGTGACCAGCATCAGCTCCATTTCCAATAGCAGTCAGAGAATGAGCACCTCTCTGCTAGCAGAGACATCCCATGCACTTGATTTTAGCTGTCTAGCCTCAGCAGCAAGGCACTGTCTGTAATAAGAACAGACATACTGTAGCACCTTTGGAGTGTGAGTTGTTCCCCGAGGCACTTGTTTTGGTGGCATAAATCACCCTCTAGAGATGCTGATCTCTTTCTGTTGAATACCAGGACGGCCTAGAGGACCAGCTTGGATCTAATAACTCAGTTCTACCTGGCTAAAGTTGCCTGAGATGGATCCTACTCTAAGCAACTTGAGAATCTTCAATGTAATGCCTTTTCTATGGTCTTCTCTGGCATTCAGAGTCAACTCTGATGCTATTTTTAAATGCGTGAGGAACTGGAGGGCTCAGAAGACTGACAACAGGCTATGGAAGCTGTTAAGAAAGGAAACGCTTTTTTACTAGGAGGTTGACCAAGTGCTGGAACAGGTTGCCCAGAGAGTTTGTGGAGTCTCCATCCTTAGAGATATTCAAAACCTGTCTGGTCATGGTCCTGGGCAACTGGCTTTGGGTGGCCCAGCTTGAGCAGGGGGCTTGGACCAGATGATCTGCAGAGGTCCCTTCCAACATCCACCACTCTGTGATTCTAAGATTTTGAATTAAACTCTGTTTGGGATGGCCTGAGCACATTAAAGTGGTTTGTGGACTAGTTTGTCAATCCCACAATAGGAAGACAGGAGTTAAGAACCTGCCAACTTAACACCAGATCTCGGAGCCTTCTTGGCAAAGTTTGTTCGAGTCCTGAGATCTGCACTCATCCTCTCAGAAATGCTGTCCAACTTGCTACGGGAGGACAAGGCTTTTAAAAGTGCCATGCCTTACTGTACGAAATGTATAGTCAATCAGAGAACTTCACTCCAGGAGTCTCTGTTGGATGCTTTTCAGGAGAACATTTAGGACCCATTTTCTTTAAAGAACAATAATTGAGTAATGGTGGGTTTTCATATATATATATATATATATATATGTATGTGTGTGTGTGTATGATGGCTATCCATCATCATGTCAGCTGTATATATATTTCTATATGAATATTTTAAAGGCATTTGCTTTCATTTCTCTCTAAAAAACACACCCAAAACCTTAGTAAGGTGTTTCATTGACTGTGAATATTAAGTTCCAGTAGTTAGAAACATAGCAAGGAAATTGTGTTATGTGATGGGATAAGAAAAAACCCTAAGCTGTATGTCTCACAAGAAATCAATGCACTGTGTCTTTTAATGTCATAAAAAATATCTCCCAACAAGATGTATTCGGAGTAGTATTAGCAGAAAAGTGAGCTTCTAATGGCCTTTATTGATTAAGACAGAAACAGCAGACAATTCAGAGGATACTGCTGTTGTACGAAACAATTGGAAGTACCATTGCCTTACTGTACTCTAAGTAGATTTAGTGAGGATACCCCAAACTCAGTATCTGCAGAACTGCCATCGGAGTAACCACAGCCATTTGCTTCAGTGAGAAAGTGATTTGCTGAGCTTGAAAGAAGCTTCCCAATCACCTTCTCGGAGATACTTCTACTTTTTTCCCAAATTTTACTTTTTTCTTGAGCGCAAACCCTCCTTTGTCCTTCTCAAAGACTTCCTTAACCATCCTGTTCCCCTCCTTAGCATCCGTCAGAAGTTTGCACGGGGGAATGAGGACAAGAGTCCCTTTGAGGGACAGCAGCCCTAATGACTTATGCCATTCATAAAGAAAAAATGACTGCTTTGGGGGATGAATCCACAGTGACTGTAGGACTGTCTCTAGGAAAGGACACACAGTCAAATGCAGCTGAGTTGTGGAGGCCTAATAGCATGCCATCAGCTGAGCCGTTGTAACTCAAAAGGGTGGGTGCAGGTCCTGCGTGTCTGGAGGGGACAACGTTGTGTGATGCAGAAGTGCGTTGCACATTGGCTGATGCTGAGAGGGACAGAAATGCGCTCGTGATGTCTGCCTCCCTGGTAAATCTGCTCCTGTCTAGAGGCACGCTCCTAATTGTGAGATGGAAAATGTTGCTTTGCAATTCTGTCCTTATGCAAAATTCCTCTACTTTGCAGAGAGTGAGCTGATATAGCGGTGCCCCAGCTGCACGGTGGTGACTTGTCAAACTATACCCATTCAGTGAGGCTTGACTGCGTGCCCGCATCCTCCAAAAAACCTCATGATCGGCACAGACCGTGTCGGCGGCCTCTTGACTCGCCGCTCTGCTGCATTATTGAGATGAGAGCTGCTGAGAGCCATGGCCAACAGCATTAAGGGCCCTGCAGCGCGTCTGAACACCGGCCACACAATGCTGCAAACGGGCCAGGGCAGACGATTTGGATAGGGGCCAGATCACCGTAAACTCCAGCCAAGGAAACCGGTTTGCGACTAGCCCCTTGGTGAACGCACATTTATTCAGTGCAAGATTAATATACATAAAGTAAACAGAGAGACAAACAGACAGACTCTGGAGCAGTGTGAAGAGGTGACAATAAATAGGGATGATAAAAAGCATAAAAAAAAAAATCTGCAGCGAGCTGTAAAAATTCCCACTCCCCAATGGCTGTTTTACAGAGAGCTGTTTTTCTCTTGCAAACAATAAATAATGAGGGCAGGTTTTGTAGCAGAGTGAAGGGAACTGAAGCAGTGTTGGGGGCTGATCAGAAGGAGTAAGGTGCTAAGCATCGCACGGGGCATGCAGACTGGAAGCAGAAAGCATCGCCGCTCTTCTGCTGTTAAAAACACTGGAATCACCCCAAGCGATTGAGCCCTTGCCAAGTAATTCACCGCTCTGTGGACAGACTCTGCTTCTTGTTCGTGTTTGCTGATCTGATGCAATTCCTAGTGCTTAGTGGTTTAACAGAACTCTTCGAGAGACACTCGATTTATCACTGATAAATCACTGATGAAATCTAAAGTTCAGTTATGAAGTGAGGGCTCAGCCACAGCTGTATAAAAGGCTTTCCCCTGGCTTAGAAAGACACTGGTGAAGATATTTTATATGATAACCCTGCACAACCCCTGCACCGTTCAGTCCTTGTTTCAGGCTTTTGTTCTTACGGCATAATTATTTTTTTTCTGGCTAATGATTGAAAAGATCTGTACATTCATACCGTGCACGACCAGCCTCACCCTGTCCTCCACCAGCTCTCTGCTCTTTTATGCACACAGCAAAGCAGCTAAACTCAGCAAAGAGCTTCTCTTCTTTAATGGGAACATTTTGTGTTTTCAACACTGCTGGTGCCGTTGCCTCCTTTGCATAAAATAGATCAGTGGCTGGATGTGTGGCTGTCTTAGGAGGTTTCAGGGATCCTTTCTATTGGTAGTTCAAGCAATGACCCAAAAGCAGTGAATTTTCACCCTTTTCTGTGCAAAACCTTGGCAAGTCCCCTCATCTCACTGTACAATATGCTTCAGATATGGAGATGGTGATGACTTCTTTTAGTTGCAGGTGTGGGCTAAGGATAAAGACCACGGAAAATTTTGAAGCATTCAAAAGAATTCTGGATCTGCGTTTGAACCAGGATCTCTACCTATTTGCTTTTCAGCTGGTCAAATAACAGCCAATGACACAAACAACTCCACAAGCTCTTTATTGAGCTGCACTATATATGCAACTAGAATGTGGAAACATGGCAGAATAGAGAAGAGGACCACACTGCAAATCTTTTTTTTTTTCCCCCCATACCTGCAGTGGTCATCATACAGACATTTGAAATCTGCCTTAGACATCACACTGCGCATCAGACCCAAATCTCTAACCCAACACATTTACCTGGGCACCACTTGAAAAGCAGGTTTTGCCCTTTGACCCAAATATGCACTGAAATCAGTAAGAGATCTGCAGGGTGAAGCACTGCCTGATTATTCCTTTGTGTGTATCTGTTATTTCCCAATAATAGGTACAGTGCTGCTGCTCTGGATCCTGACCTCCATTACACAGATACAAAGCAGCACCTCCACCAACTTTCTCATTTGCGTCATCCAGAAAGGTGCTGCAGTACAAAACGCGGCCCCGCTATGCATTCCTCTTTCATTTCCATGCATTCCTCGCCTGATACCAGAGTGGAAATAACACCAGCACAGTTCAGCCTTCACCTCTTCTTGGCATGATTTATGTGCCTCATACAGCAGCTCTAGGACAGATTATTCTTATTTATACTATGCTCCAGCATAGTTTCTCCTCAAACTAACTCGATAACTCTAAATAGAAGCAACACCTGAGCAAAAAAATGAAATGAGAGTTGAAACGGTGGGAAACAAAGTGCCTGGGCACCACTGCATTAAAAGAAAATCCCACACTAAGCCCATTTCCACTGTGATCTCTGCAAAAGGTACAGGCGCTGCGTCTGTGGGATCACATTGCACCGACATGAGTACACAAGGGTTTTGATAAAAAAAGAAAATGTATGGATGTTGTTTATGGCTTGTATAATGATGCTGGGAACCTGGTTGGACTGAAGGTTGGTTTGAAATGTGACATAAACCTGAACCTAACCTTCTTTAGTCAGCTACGTGCTAAAAGTTGGAGAGATGTGCCAGTCTGTCTTCCTCCCTAACCTTTTGACACTTGCTAGACTGCCTGTTGTTATAGGAAAGGGGTATTTTAATTGCAATTAGTAGTTTAGGAGTATTTTAATTGAAATGTAGTGGGGAGCACTATGTCTAGATTACAGTTTCATCAATGTGGCATTACTTGAATAACAAGCCATGATGGGTGGCTTACTCTGATTTGGGTAGGTTTGCTCCTAATGAAATAAAGCTAAATGACAATAAGGCACTCCTAAACAAACAAACAAAAACCCGAAGAAAAGAACTACCTGTTAAGCTAACTTGCTTTGCCTAATATAGGAAAATGAAGGCAGACAGGGAATAAGTAATATTTCAAGCGGGTAAACACTGGCAAGAGAGAAAAACAACTGAGCTAAAAGAAATTTTTGGCACTGGAATAAATTAGTATAAAATGATATGAATAATTTGAGGCTGAAAATGAGATGAACGTTTCTAAGCATCTGAAGAATGAGGCAACTGTTTCCAGTAAAACTGATGGGAGTGAGGCACCGATTTGGCTTCAAGACAAAGAGTTTCTGCCTGTCTATAGCGTGTGTCTGGACTTGGTGAGCCAGTAGGTATCCCTGGGTCTCATGAATGACAGGGCATGGTTCTCAAAGATTTGGCCAATTCCCTTTTTGTAGTGTCATCATCAAGATAATTTTTCCAAGAAGGAAAATAGAGAGAAGGGAAGGAGGGAGAGGAAGACAGAGAAGGAGAGGGGGGGAGAGAGACAAAGAAGGAAGGAAGGATGAGAAAGAAAGAAAGAAAGAGAAAGAAAGAAAGAAAGAAAGAAAGAAGGAAAAAGGAAGGAAGGAAGGAAGAGAAAGAAAGAAAGAAGGAAGGAAGGAAGGAAGAAAGAGAAAAACAAGTAAAAGAAAAAAGAAAACAAAAGAAAAAGAGAAAAAAGAAGAAAGAAGGAAAGAGGGAAAGAGCAAGGAAAAAGAAAGAGAAAAGAAAAGAAAAAAGAAAAGAAAAGAAAAGAAAAGAAAAGAAAAGAAAAGAAAAGAAAAGAAAAGAAAAGAAAAGAAAAGAAAAGAAAAGAAAAGAAAAGAAAAGAAAAGAAAAGAAAAGAAAAGAAAAAAGAAAAGAAAAGAAAAGAAAAGAAAAGAAAAGGAAAAGAAAAGAAAAGAAAAGAAAAGAAAAGAAAAGAAAAGAGAAAAGAAAAGAAATGAAAAAAGAGAAAGAAAGAAAGAAAGAAAAGAGAAGAAAGGAAGAAAAAGGAAGGAAGAAAGAAAGAGAAAAAGAAGTAAAAGAAAAAAGAAAATGAAAGAAAAAGTAAAAGAAAGAAAAGAAAGAAGAAAGAAGGAAAGAGCAAGGAAAAAAGAAAAAGAAAGACAGAGAAAAGAAGAAAGACAGAAAAAAAAGAAAGAGAAAAAAAGTGTAATAACCTTTCAAACCAAAACCAGCTACACCTAAAGCCCAGATGACTTCAGAGAAGCTGATTTACTAAAGCTTTCTAACGTTTCACATAATCAATTGCATCTCACCATTGCTTGACTATTGTTTAACATACAAGAGCAATATAGTTCCAGACCTTGCTTGGGGCAGGTAATGATGGTGTGTTTGTGTGGGATGGAGTAGTAATTCATTTCAGACACGGAGGTAATTCATTGCAGACATTCTCTAAGAGACTTGGGGGAGAAAATAAAATGACAGATGATTTTACAATAGTTCAGGATTTTTTTTTTTAACTGCTGACCCTGAAACTGGTAATAGCAGGAAATGGAAAGATTAGCATAAAGAATGGTCATTGATACTTGGGGTCTGATAGCCATTTTTCCTGAGCCTCTATACTTATTTTGAAAGGAATGAAGCATTAAAAACAGCCAGGGTTTTCTTTCTTGCACATATACAGTATTACAGCTCTTATGGAAAGTGTAAAATGGGTGAACCGGAATTATGCCAAAGGGCTTCACAGGAATAACTCTGAACTCACATAAAACATGACAGAGAATTAGATCTTTTTTTGTTCTAAATTCAGTAATACTTCTCAGAAACCTATAAAGATGACATAATTTTCCATTAAATTCTTTATTTTTCCGTATGAGAAGAAAGGATAGATTTTGTTTACTGTCTGCTTAGTCGTGCAAAGTGGTTCTGTGCAGTAAATGAGAAGAGTGGATATTCATACCCAGATAAATAGTCTAAATATTAAGAATATAGAAAAGTGGTTATTCTAGGGAAGTCAGAGATGGACGTAATGGCAGGGTACAGGGAATCCACCTTAAACATGGTAAGAATCAAGATGACCCTTTAAGACATGTCCTCAGAAATTGTTTACGTTATGGACAAGTGACCATTAAAGGATATTGTAGGAATCATGATTTATTAAGTCAGGTTCAGCTCTGCAGTGCAAAGGTGTCTGTCCAGGTAACAGCAATTCCCCCAGAATTACTCTGTATTAAAGACGAACAGAAGTGGATTAGACTCATTCACACCTGATCTGCTCAATTCAGCCATCAGATTTCCCTCCCACCTCAGCAGATGCTCCTGCAGCTTAACCTCGAGTCTGAAAATCTAGCTGTGCCTTTTCCCTGTCACCATTCTGAACTTATTGGGCAATTTGAGCGATGCAACAGGTAATCCACTGCTCTTTTACATCGCTTTGGCAGTTTAAGATACAAAATGGGTGATGTGACTTGAAAGATGTCCTAAATAACCTTGTATTCACTCTCTTTTTCTAACCACAGGAGCCTGGTGTGAAAAATACTCAGGGAAGGATGGATGTACCTTAATTTGGGGGGAATATCGTTAATGGATGACACAAGCTAGATAAGTGTTAACAGTTGCACTGAACCAAGCAGTTAACAAAATTGATATGATTAATAATAATAGACAACTACTTGTGTGACTTTGGATCTTTAGCGCTCTGCATTCCAAGAGGAGCCAAGGTGAGGAGATACTGGATATGGAACTACTGAAACTGGCCGGTTTTCTTTTCCTGATATCAAGTCTAGGAAAACTCTGCAGCATTCTCACCATAATGTGAAAAATAAAGCAGTCAGATGTCATCCTGCTGTCTTAATTGTGGTAATCATGCATTTTTTTCCAGGCACAAAGGGGGAGAATGCTGCTGCTACTACATTAAAGCGAGAGTGAATTTTACGAGTCATAAAAGAGGAGGAAACACAGTAACGTTAGCTCACCGGCTGTAAAAAAAAAGGTGTGAAGACTTTTAGAGCCTATCCTGAATAACATGGAAGCTGAAGGTGTTCAGCAGTTCTCTGGACCAGGCTTTTTGTCAGGGAGTAGCACCGATGACAAAACACTTTGAGCTAAGGATTCATCCCAGCATCCCTAGATGTGAGGAACAGAGGCGGTACTGCAGCAGGGCTCACCAGGCCACCACTTCGGAAGGGACTGTACCTCTGCAGCAGCCGAGGCATAACACATCTCACAAGAAATGTGCAAAAACACGTGTGCGCAGGAAATGTCTTCCTTTTCTCATCCGCTGCTCACTTTAAAGGCCGTTTCTACAAACACTTGCTGCTTGACTTGCTTCCTGACACCACGAGGAGTCCCATTTAATTAACCTAGCAGCCTACGGTGGTGAAAATAGATTGGGGCTTGTAAGCGTGGAGATTGACAGTCTCTGCAAGCTGCCTCGGTTTGCTTAGCTACAGAAGTTATTGTTTCTCAATTATTTTGATCTTATGATTCCAGGTTGTACATCCAGTGGCTGGCTGCAGCTGCAACAGTAGTGGAGGACGGGGAGGGAGGGGGAGTGTGGCTGTTTGACATGGAGCATCAGCGGTTCACTCCCCCACGCCTGTATTATATTGGGTATTGAATTGCCTCTGGCTAATCACAAGCCTTCTTAACATTTTCCTCTGAGAAAACAGATGATCAAATGCAAGAAAGCCTACTCATTAAAACAAGTACTGGGAAGGTTTTGTTCTTTTCAGACCCATCCCTGTGTTTGAGTACCTAGAGAACCAAGCGCTATTAGCTGAATAGCATCTGTTTACCATCAGCTTTGTCTGAAACTTTTCTTTTTTTTTTTCAAGTTAATAAAAACGGAGTTTGAAAACTGGTTCTGATTAGCCAGGCCAAATAGTGAAAATGCTCTCTAAGGCCAGAATATTCCTGAGGATCCCATCGCAGAGCAAAACAGCACACAGAAACCACCAGAAGAGTAGCAGATCAAGGCAGACAGAAGTGGCCTACTGGGTGTAACTGGGTTTGGAGATGCTGCCATGGTGCTGCAAATGGAGGTGCAAAAATTGTGGGTGAGATTCAGCCATCTGAATTTCTGCGTTAGGTGCCAAGGCAGTAGCATTAGAGTCTGGGGAGGGCAAACATAAAGAAAAATAAAAAAGCCCCCCCCCCCGCCTGTTTTTTTTTTTTAAGGAAATATTGTATGGTGCACAAGAGTCATGGTGGGCCCACCAAAAGTTTATTTTCTGCATTGCTTTCTGCCTACTTCTCTTGTTGGGGCTGCATTGTGCTCCTGTCTCCTCAAATAAATGCGACATTGCTGTTTTAAATGATACTTAGGGCAATCAAATCCTCTTGCTAACCTTATCAACAGCTGAGACAGAGTGATGGGGACACAGTCAATTGCTACGCATCACTTCCACTAGAGTATTTTCTTTCACATTGTTATTAAGAGAAATTGCCTATTACCAAAGTAGCTCTAAGGAAAAAAAAAAAAAAAAGTGTATTTTCCATCACAATGCAGTTAGGTTACGTTGTAATTGGCAGCACGGTGGGCATGTCACTCCCACCAGGTCCCTTGCGCTGCTGATTGAGTCTGTTCTTTGTGTGAGATGCTGCTATTTGTGTTGGTTCATGTGACTTTCTCTTTTAGCGGGGCTGTCTTGCCTTTCGTTGTAGGAGATGGACATCCAGAGGGAGGAAAGGCAGTTGTCGTCTCCATTTACCGAAGTTAGTACTGCTGCAGGAAACGTGATTCCTTCTGATATGTTTGTGCACTTTTGTGGGTGCCGCAGGGTGAAACTGTAAATTCTAGTTATAAAAATAAAACGTGATGCACAGGCAAAGCAGGTGAGACAGAGCGAGCTGTTAAATGCTGGTATTTGGAAGGTTGGGTGGGTGCCCATGTTACACAAGCTTGTCAGAGCCTGGACAGCTTGCAGCTCCTACTTTGGGGGACTGGGACAGCATCCAGAATTTCTGATGCCTGGCCTCCCAGGCAAAACCGTATCTATTTCAGCTGACACCCCACTATGACTGGCCTGTCCCTGTGTTACACTCCAGGGAGGGATGCCTGTATCCCGGTGCCTACTGATGTGGATGGGCCGATATCTTGGCTCCTCTTGCCCATCTGGGACAGCCAGCTTGGCCACCCCAGAGAGGACCTGAAGCCATGCATGGCTCACCAGGAGCCTACCCACACCTCTACACCTCCTTGCCATGCCTGCCACATTACCATCCAAGTCTTATCACGATTTTGTCTCACTCTTACTGCTTTTAACATCTTAAAAAGGATGGGCAGCACTGCTAGGGATTGTGTTTGGATCCCACCTCATGTAGGTGGCCAGGAGTGTGAATTCCTCCCTTCTCCATACATCTGGGATAGCTCAAGGTGCGTTGCTACAAGTGTCCACATTTCCTCCTAACTCCTTGTGGTCTTTCCTTGGGCCTTGGACAGTTAAATGGTTTTTTTTCAAGTTATTAAAGAATTAATATCTCTTTAAAGCATACCCAAGAGGGCTGCCCCATAGCCAGCGTATCGGTGATGATGAAGATATGGATTGTCTTATCCATATTCCTACCGGAGCCGTCCTTGAAACAGTCTAGCCACCAAAAGTCTTTGGATGTTCTACTCCAAGTGGCCTCCTGTGTGCAGTCTGTGCAGACCCTGTGGTGAAACAGTCCTCAGACCAACACCATAGACCCACCCTGTGAGCCATTTTTAGAGACAACAAGAGTATCTGGCTCTCCTGGCTCCCAGATTCACACCAAATCCACAGGCTGCCCCTTTTACGTTAAGTAGCCTGGAAGAGCTTCTCTCTCCAGCATACAGAAAGTTGCTTTCAAAGAAATATTTGAAATAAAAGCTCCCTTCTCAGCATCTAATATAGTGCAGATTTCTTCACCAAGTTTGTCTGCAAGGAGCCTGGGGTCCCAGAATCTTTAATCCACATCTGACCGGAGCCAGAATTTGGAAATGCCGTGACTAGACTAAACCATGGCTTTGAGAAATCATATGATGTCTGTGCCAAGTTTTACAGAGAAATCTTATTCTCAGATTTAAGTACAAAAACTGGGTTTAATCCATTACTGGCATAGACTTAAAAAACAATGTAACACTTTCTATATTGCCATACCTCCAACAGACGCACGCAGATTATTCCACTTTATAAGTGCAGTCTATTTCAGACTTTTTGGAAGCTACAGAAAAATGCAGAGGTTTATCTACCACAAAAATGCGATCAGCGTCTCCACGCATCTTTTGGGATTTAAAAGGAATTTCTTCTTAAGATGAGTGCTGCTACTTAGGAATGAGCTTTCATTTGCATCCATAGGAAAATTGAGAGTCACCAGGAAAGACTAGCTTATTGTAACACGCAAGGTGAGATGTACAGTGGCTGTGATTGTGGCTGGATTGTGTAATTTATATTTTCTAGCGTAACTGCAAGCATAAGATGGGGATACATATGGACAAATCAAGCCCAATAAAAAGTGTATAATAGTACCAGAGAAGAAAGCTGAAGGAATCATGCAATGTAAGGACTTTCTTTAACAGTAATAATGTTAACCAGTTCATTAAATAAACAGAAGTGATTGATTGGAGTATTTGATGTAATATATTAAATAGGATTGGAAAGAAATCTCATCAAGTGGATTAAAATAGCCACAAGCTAAGAGCAAGGATAGTTCAGTGCAGTGCATGCACAGATTTCTCTTTAGAGATCTCTTGCTTGTGTCCAACACAAAGTAGGTTAAAAAAAATTAACCTTTATTGCAAAGAGGTATTTCTATACGCAGAGGCATAGAAGCTGGTGGTGTTGCTCTGATCCATGTCTATATTCATGTCTAGGTGATCATGTGTATGTATGTCCTTCATTGTAGCTCAGAAATATGATTTTTTTTTAAATTAAATCTGCCACTAACCAGAGTAAAGAGCCAAAATCTCAAGGGAAAAAGAACAATCTTTCTAACATGTCACAATATAGGAAAATACACTTGTTTTCAGTCCAGAGAGGTGTCATGAGCCCACAGAAAAAATTAAAGGGCTAAATTCAAGACCTATAGAAGTCCATGGGAGAAAATGAGCCTTCACTGCAGTGGGTATGAAATCTTATAGGGCCACGAACAATACAAACTCTCCTTTCTCCCTTCTCCAACCACTTCAAGTCTACTTAATGTATTTTTCTAACATACTAACAAAACTAATATGCTTATCTCACGTGGAAAAATAAAAGGCATAAACAATGCTATACCCGTGGGTAAAAGTGCTCTCTCAATCTGCTGTGGTCAATTGCCAGCCTCTGCACCCCATGCTGGCAAGAAAACAGCTACCGGAGAGAAACCCCTTATGCACTAAGGGGGAGTGTGCTGAAGGGTCTCCATCTCCCTCTCTGCAAAGTGAAAATCGTCGCAGGAGGCTCTAATTATCCTGCGGCAAATTAAATGGCAAAAGCAGCGTGAGCCTCTAAGACTCTCTGTTGTAGAGTGGAGTTTCTGGTGGGGTTTTTTGTTGTTTTGTTTTTATGTTCTGGCTTAATGCACAGCTCATCGTTACCGAACGCTTGGGTTTAGCCTGTGCACCGCAGTCCGGGTCAGGAATCACATGGATGTGATCGATACATTTCACCTTGAAAGCATGGGGAAAGCAGTGTCTGTTCCTAGGCAAAACAAACAAATAATGGAGAGAAAAGTTCCTGAAAACTGTAAGAATTAAGCTGAATTATCCTCTCTCAGCATCCTTGGTTTAAGCTTGGCCAAGGAGTAAAATGTCATGCAGCAAACTGATGGACTGCAGTGGTGAAGCTGGGAGTTTACCGAACCATCTAGCACACATGCTTGCAATTTGCTTCTCTTCATTGTTTGCAAAATCCACACAAAGTCAGAATCAAATATAAAAACGAGTTATCTGATTGGGAGAACAAAACATCAGCAGTTTGGCTCTGTGCTTGGCAGTTGGGTTGTCTTCTCTTCAAGGCTTCGCAATCCCTTCAGCGTACGAGCTACCTGTGTTGCCTGAACTGTTAATGCAAACTGTCAAGGATCGAGTAAATACCTTGTCTGCAAGACTTAACTTTTTGTAATAATAGAACATGATCCAAACAGTGAGCTTCAAAACTAACAGAAACAGAAAGGTTTTCATGTATATGTCAAGGCACAATTTCATATCTATCTTTGGCTGTAAATATAAATACGTTGTGATGCCCTGGCAGCTTGAGCTGCACAGCAGAAGCACAGCAGCCCCATGCAGGGTCTTGCTCTGAGCCTCGTGGCATCAGTAGGTTTCATCTCATAGGAAGCAGGATTGAGCCCTGGTACGTAAGAACAAGATAATGATACTGGTCAGTTCGGCTTCGCTAATGCTGAGAAACTGGTAATTCCAAATATGAAATACGATCGAAAAGAGCAATTGGGATTCAGGGGGTCTGACGTGGATGAGAGATGGGCATGTGTAACCTTAGCCACTGAGCCAAACCTCCACTTGATGTAAATCCATATATACCTTTTCCAATCATACACTTAATAAAAGGTGTGTGCTTGCATGACCTTGTTGCGGCCTTTCAGTACTTCAGGGGGGCCTACAGGAAAGATGGGGACAGGCTTTTTAGCAAGGCCTGTGGTGACAGGACAAAGGGTGATGGTGTTAAACTAAAGGAGGGGAGATTTAGGCTGGATAGAAGGAAGAAATTTTTTACACTGAGGGTGGTGAAGCACTGGCACAGGTTGCCCAGAGAGGTGGTGGAGGCCCCATCCCTGGAAACATTGCAGGTGAGGTTGGACGGGGCTCTGAGCAACCTGATCTGGTTCAAGATGTCCCTGCTCACTGCAGGGGGTTGGACTGGATGGCCTCTAAAGGTCCCTTCAACCCAAAGCATTCTGTGATTCTATGATTCTATGATTCTATGTGTACACACATTCATATACATGTTTTTGCCTACTAACAGAATTTGGGCTGTTTAACCTTATTTGGTATTTTATATCCAACATTTAGCTCATGCTTTTAGGGTAGGCAGGCAAACTTTCTCCCTTCCTCTCCCATCAGTTTCCTAATGGTCCAGTATTAAAAGGATTAATTTCTTCGCTTTTGCTGGGTACCTTATAACGAGCACCATGTCGATATTTGCCAGCTGTAACACAGAAGAGTCATTTCTGGCAGCTAATGCATCTCTCCTATATGTCCCTGTCACTCTCCTCCTGCTCCAGGCCAGCTCCCTATGTATGAGATAAGACAGTGCTGTAAACTTCACAGTTGTGCTGAAAATCTTGGTCTAGGCAATGATTTCTTAAAACTTTGGCACTTCCCTCGGTTGCCTGACTTTGTAGGGGTTTTTTGTTGGTTTACAGGAGAAAGCCAGAAAATACATGCTTGGCAAGCTCAGAAATCACAAGGTAAAGAGAAAGAGGCAATCTGTATTCTCATTATGTTAAAGTCTCATGATTATAAAGTGAATTTCATGACTTTTTAAAGGAGATTTGAGGTCTTTGAGTGCTGGTCTTTGGCAATGAAGGCAACAGTCATTTTAACCGCTTGTTTGTGAAATGAAAGCAAGTTTCCCACCAGAATTTTCAACCTGTGGGTGGCAAAATTTCCTCTGTTTGAGGAGTTATGAGCTTCTAAGTTACTTCCAATCTATACAATAGGCAATAAAGTAAATCCAATAATGCCTACTGCTGTCTTCAGTGCTCTGATCCTCTTCCCTTGCAGCACATAATTTAACATAAAGCTCCATCTCCTATACGATGTAATCTGGCATGCCAGGAAAGTGCACTGTAGGATGGCAGTTATATAGTGAAGGCTGAGAGAAGTATATTTTTTTTTCCTCTGCAGGGTTCATGACACTGGTTTTACTTATTTTTCTGTGATGCTTCAAGAAATCTTCTTCTGTGGAATGAGGCTGCGGTTTGTCTTCCCTAAGAGCCAAGGGCTGCTCTCCCCAAGATGCCATACGTGCTGTCTGGGGTGGAGGGAGAAAAATGACCCCGGTAGTTCTCCTCACCTACCTCTGGTCAGCTGGCAATGACTCTTGGAAACAAAGCACAGATCAGAAATGATGCAATGCGCCTTTTCCTTAGAGTGGCCAATTTGTTTTGCGAAGACATAGGACCAGATTTTCCAATGGCGCAAACTGTTCTCGTCTCACTAGAAGTGGAGCCACAGAGACCAGCATCAGGTGAGGACATGGCCACTTGTCCTGCTAACCTTGGTATTGGTTAGGTCTCACCTTCTTCCCCTTTTCATCCTTAAATGGGAATTTCACCAAAATTTCTCTATCTTGAGTTAAAATTCTCTGCTACATAGTGACTGCTCAGAGTAATTGCTCATAGGATTTGGGAAGTGCCACCTCTAACACAGGGTTCAGCTGTTGGAAGGGTTGGTGGGTCAGGACAGAACTATTAAATACCAAGTGACTAAGTGATGATTTCTGGCTTTTCACCCACTTTTCTCTTTTGTGGTGTTGCAACAATCAAGACTGAATGACAAACATCCATTTAAAACCTGATTTTGATGTCGACAGAGCAGATTTCCATTTAAAAAGCAAACCAGAATGGAAGCATCCTCTTGATCTGGAATCCGTAGAAAAAAGAAAAAAAACATGCAGGCAGGCAATGAAGAAGTCCGAATTTTGGCTGGTGAGGATGCAAAGACCACTAGGATGGGAGGGAGCAGGAGGGAAAATGCAATGAGAAACCCTCCACGAGAAGGTGGCTCAAAATCCCAGGACAGGGTAGAAATTGGTGGGAAAGTCTCCTTCTTGTGATTTTCCTGGTTCTAAAGAGGAGGTGAAGGTATTTTATGCCACTGTGTGTTTGTGTGTTCCCCTCCCCTCCAACTTGCTGCAACCTTTGAACAGTGAGATATTCTCAACTGTGTATGTATATATACACACATATATATATATGAGCATTGATCTACAGATTCTGAGGTAATTTGGGAAGTGCAATAAATATTCCTATGTGGAATATAAATTAATTCTTCTGACTCAGAAAAGTTAGTAACATATGGTTTGAAAAAGCCTGCACACCATTAAGAAAAGTAAGTTATCTGCGCCAAACCTCCCACATATCTTGAATGTAGAAATAGGGAAGGAGATGTAGTGACCCAAAGACCCTAACCCAGTCCCTCTGAGGTCAATGACAAAACTTCTCTTGATGTTCAGACAGAATTTGAATATAATATAGTTTAATACATTTTTAAACCAAGACCTATTTTTTATTTGCTTCTGCGCTGCTTGGCATCACCAGGATGCCTGGGCTCAGCTCGTCTGATGTCGGCACCTATTAAAATACACCCTTTAAAGAAAGGTGGCTGAATAACTTTATAAATAAAATGCTGGGCTGGCATGATTGAAATATGATATGTGAACAAGAAAAGTACACAAAGCCCCAGAGTAGGTAGGATCAAATCACAGACAGCATATTGTCTCTGTTTTCAAGTGTTTTGAAAGGGGCAAACCAACCAGGATGCTGGGATAAGACTTTGATCCTCTCTTTGTAACAGTGCTATGCTTTTAAGTCTTTTTTTTGAGTGGCAAACCACTCATGAGTTAAGAAAACACCACGGTGCAGTCCAGCATGAAAACCCCCCGCCCCCCCCCCAACAAGATATCAATAATTCACTGCTGCAGAGAAAGGCTGCAGCGTTATGGGGTAAAGTTGATTAGAGAATTCAGTGATAGCCTTTATAAATGTGGGCACAAAGGTTTTATACGATAGTAACAGTGGTGCTAACAAGGCGGAGTGCCTCTGTGTGTGTTTCACGAGGCTAGAAAAGACTGTAAAAGGCTCTGCAGAGCCCCGCGTGTTTTATTTAGAAATCCCAGAATACAGCCCAGGAAATCTGGCCTCTTGGAATAAAGACGCGTTAGATGAGAAGAGCTCCTGAGCCACACACGAGACAAAGGGGAACACATTCCAGCGGCATTTTTTCAAGGGGTAGCGAGGACCTTGAAAGGCTGATGAGTAAACAAAGAAAATACGGTGAAGGCCAGCGGTGGCTCTTTCACCTTCATGTTAGACTTGACTGAAAGAGAAGAAAAAGCTCTAACGCAGGAGGATCTCTAAGAACTCATCCCCACACTATCTGATGAGGTTTGTTTGGATAATTCTGCTTGTGCAGCAGCTCCTGCAGCAGGCAAGCGCCTGCACATGGACTTGCCAAACCAGATAGGAAACCGAGGCACAGTGCCACTAAAAGGCTTCAGCGAGGGGCAACGGTGAAGTTAATGGCAGAAGCAGGAACAAATGTCACTTGGCCTGGGTTTTCATCGCAAGACCCTATTTTCTTTCCTTTTGCACGGGCAAGGGTCGATACTACATTTTTACAAGGCACTTAATCACATTGATGGCTAAAGACAAAAAAAATCCCAACCCACCCCAAACCCAACAGCGAGGCTAAGGTGAGCCTCATGGATCTAAACACTGTATGGCCCAGATTGATCTTCCCTGCTCCCAGAAATGCTGTGAGCTGGAGCATCAGATAAGGGCAAGCATCCTTATTTGCCACAACATTTGTAGTGAAATGGGCATTTTTGGAAATCTGCCTCTGTGGCGCATAACAGTGAGCACTTCTCTATGGGGCCAGCAATGTACTGAATGCAACTCTTTTAACCAGTAGATCGTGGCTGATGGACTTGACGAACAGGAATAAAAGAATCTCACTCTTTTTTTGTTTGTTTAATGATACTTTCTCTAAAGGCTGGATTTCGCAACTAGAGGGCAAACTCTCTGGGCTATGGATTGCCCTTTCTAACCGAGTGTATCACGCTCTGCACAGCGGGATCCTGATAATTGCTTGAGGGTTTGAGGTGTTACTGAAGTAAAAGCCATCACTGAAGTGCCAAGCACAACAATTAACATTTGAATCGTTTACAGACTACAGGTGGGCTATCCGTATACATCCATCCATACACTCATAATCTCCTTGGTATGAAATTCTTAAATATAGCTCATACACACCTCTTTTTGGAAATGGAAACGCCGCACCCATGGAATAGGTTCCCATGTGAGCCGAAATGGGGATTCAAATTCGAAATGCAGTTAACACTCAAGGAAATTAGGGATTGGCATTTAGGGTCACGTCACCACGGTTAAGGCAGGAAATGATTCCCCCTCTCCCTGCAATGAGAGCAGCGAGGATCCCTCTATCCCACGGGCTGAAAGCCTTGATCCAGCATCTCTGTATCCAGCCTCTGATTTCTGAGCAAGAAGACAACGCTGCAAGCCAAAGAGCAAAGGAGGGAACGGGAGGAAGGTCCAACAAAATTCGTAATCAAAGCGGCGTGTTGCCGTTTTTAAAACCCTAACAAACAAAATGTAGTGCGGCAAAAAAAGTAATTGTGGTTCCGGGTAATTGTGCAGTGAAAAGCATTCAGCTGTTTACATTTCAAGGGCTGTTGATCTGGGGGAGTGGCACAAGTGGTGTTTTCACCCTAATTGATAGTCCAGTGATATCGCAATCTTTTTAGTATTAAAAGTATAGAGGGAAGCAAGGCCTACAAGTCTCTGTTTGCAACAAACGTCCGTCATCCATCTGTGGTCTTATCGGGCACCAATCACCATAGTAACCCCACAAATCCCCTAACACTCCCTTGAAACCATCCGGATCTGCAAAAAAACAAAGAGCACAACCATCGCTTCCCAGCTCAGCTCACAGAGCCCTGCATCATTAAACATCAGGTAATGACCAAGCTGTAACTGCTTCCCCCCTCACGTATATGAAGGTTGTTTCAAACAGCCAGATACAGGGCTTGGAAACAACAACCCCACTGAAATGGACTGTTAATGAATGATTTATTAGAGTGGCGGCAGCAGCAGCTTTCACTGGGATCATTTCTTAATTAACAACCACTAACTAGTTGATGTCTGTGTAAAAAAAAAAAAAGATATAAATGTGTTGCTTTTTTTTGTTGTTTTTTTTTTCCTCCCCTAAGATTTTAGAAGTCTGTTGATGTTCCCATTCTGTTTCCGTACTGGAGCCATCCCGACCCCAATCTACCTGAACAATGTGAGAAGTGATCTGTGTTTTTCTATCCACATTTTGGTCATCTCTGTCCCGCTCCAGTCACAGGGCAGGAAATCACAGCTGGATTTCTGGCTTTAACCAGCAGGTTTTGCTCACGTAAGCAGCGTTGGCTCTTACGTTGTCACTGAATAAAGAGGAGGAGAAAGAAGGGTAGCGGGAAAGATGCTCTACTGTCTCAGGTTCAAGTCCCTCTCTAAAAATCATGCTCAGTTTCCAAATATCAGGAAATTTTTTCAGGAGAGTTTATCACTCATCGTATACTATTATTAAACAGCACTTATTTAATTTTTGTCTTCTCCCTCCTTATTGCAGGGATTTTAACTACTGTCTGTGATTCTTACATACAGACGTATGTTCTGATTTAAATGCCCAAGTTCACAGAGTTGAGCAATAACACTCTGTAGTTTCCAGACTGGAATGGCTCATCCAGTGCAGGATAACAAGAATAAACCACCTTGCATTTACCCCGAGATGGGAAGGGGTGCATGAATCAAATGGCTGCTTTGCCAGACTTCCATGAAAATGTTGTTGGCACAAGAAAGCTGTTGCACCAAGTATCTCCTACCAGCTTGCCATCTGGCCGTGTTATCGCTGTCAAAAATGCAATCAAAGGTATTTCTGACCTGACTGATATTTGTTTATTTGTTTCTGATGGTGCCTGCAGTGCGCCAGACCCAACAAGCTGAGAGGGGAAAGAGGGGAGGTCTTTGCATTGCTAAGGTAGAACCTCCTTGTTCATGGTTCCCCTTCTTCCAGAGGTTCATGCTCTGACATAGGATATGTTGGACTCACCCATCTCATTCCTAGAGGAGACCATGGGCTGATCCATCATGCCGTAAGGCACAGACCTTTTACTGAGGTCCAGTGGGAGCTCTGGGAGGCATCTTTTTAGGGTTGCCTCTGATCGGTGTGGTTGGAGCCCAGGAGCCTAATTTGAAGGGTGAGGGGATGCTGGTCTCTGGACAGTGCTGTAAGAGCAGAAATTTGCAGAAAGCCAGGGGTGCCTGGTTTCATATACAGTGGACCAGCAGACTTTGTTATGAGCATAAAAAGCCTAGAAGTTTGCATGATGTCTGCTTACTCATGTATCTGCTTACCTATCCCTATCAATACTGACTTACTCTTCACCCACTCCTCCTCCCCACTGTAAATCCCATTTAGGAAAACTGAAGAGAGGGCATGGATATTGCATAGGCACAGATTTAAGTCTGGAAAGGCCTGTCGTGAATAAATGGGAGGAAATATAAAGCAAGCCCACAGAGGACAACGGTGCGTCCACGGTGCTTTTATGAGAACTGGGTGCGTGGAAGCAGGCCCAGACACAATATTTTGTATTTGCCATACGTTAAAAATTACTTTATGAGAATAATACAATCAATGCATTGATTCTTCTAATGTTTCCTTGCCTTTTAGTCAAGTTTCCAGTGAAGAGCAATCAGCATTCCCCTATTGCCAACCAGGGGCTGGACGCAGCCAAATTACCTCAAAGGCTTTTGAGTATTAGAGTCCCAAATGAAGCTGGTTTGATGCCGGTACACAAGCAGGGTCTCATGTAATGATTCCATCTGCTCCTGTATTTGGGCTGACCTGGAGAGCCTTTCTCTGCCCAAGTTACCTTCTCCTGCCCTAACCAAAACAGCCCTAAAGCCTCAACTACTGGTTTGCAACACAACAACAACAAAAAATATCTGGGGCGGGGAGAGAAAGGAGAAACCCTGCAAGTTTGGAAGAGAAGAGTGGCAACTAAAATGTGAACCCAACCTGTTCTCAGTGGGACTGGAGGGAAACGTGATCGCCTCCCAGATGTACAAATGAATTCTCGGTAGGATGAAATGGGAAAGCGAAATGGTGGGAAAGGGAGCCCTTGTGTGGTTGCTGGGACAGTTTGCCGCTCAGGGGTGGTAATTGCCATTAACTCTGTGCCTTGCGTTGCATCGTCAGAGACAGACACAACGCCAAAGCATGTGTTCATTCGCTCCATCATCCATCTGCGATCCCTCTGCCATGGTTTGCTAAGAGGACCTGCCTCGCACGCCCATCACCCAGCCGCCTCCCTCACCGTACGTGGGCACAGGGAAAAGCAGTTTATTTATTTCCCCTGTTCTGAATTGCATTTTGGCCTTTTTTCCTTTTTTTCCTCTGAAAGTTATTGATCAAAGGAGCCAGAGCAGAGGAATATTCCTATGCAGGGCCCACTAACAACCACATCAATTTGCAGGGCTGAGCGTATTTCAAAGCACTTTGCTGTTGTTCGTATGTGGCGTCTTGTACCAACCCTGGAGAGACGTGCAGGGAGAGAATTGCTGCAGAAGGAGAAATTTAAGAGGTGCTTTTTCTTTGCTCCTCTCCTTTTCCTATTGCCACACGGGTCATGCCAGGTAGGAGCAGCTCTACAGCCCCTCACCCACACTGTATGCAGCTTTAGTGCATGTAAATGTGGATGCAAATGATTTTTCCAGGGTCATGCCGTGATGCAGGGGCAAAGCAAGGAAATAACTGAGAATTCCTGATATGTCTTTCATGACCTAGCTAGAAATAAATCCCCTCGCTGCCTGGCAAAGGGCAAAAGGGGAGCTAAAGTCCTCTTTATACCTAGGAAGAAGGAAAGATATTGCACAAGAAGACAGTGTTGCTGAACGGTGGGCTAATGAGGAATAAGGGGCTAAAACTAGAAACAGGGGTGCAGTCCTCTGACACAGTAAGGAGTGGGAAGGGTGTTGGAGCTGGGACAGCAGTGTGGGATTTCCCTACCTGAAGGGCAACAAGGTTTAATGTAGCTGGGGAACCTGGAAGCTGTAGGTGGAGCAAAATGAGTCTTGTAGCAGTGAGGGAGGTTTGTACGTGTGTGAGCAGGGATTTTCAGAGGTGACTCAGCTCTGCAGCATCAGCAGAGGGCTGGGAACGGCGTGTTTCTCTGCTCTCCTTCAGACACAGCCGAAATCTGCTCAGCAGAAAATTTTGATCTTGCTGTAACTGTGACATTTTTGACTTAAAATAATGCTGCTTTTTTTTTTTTTTTTTTTTGTCTTGGGGTGTGAAACCAGCTTCATTTCTTGCCTGGACCTAGCTCCAGCACAACTGACAAATGCCTTGCAAACTTATCAGTTTACATATGCTAATAACACGAATACTTAATATGCTCTAGATGAGGCGAGTTTTGTAATACAAAAAAAAAAAATCCATTTTCAATGACGTAGTAAAATCACTTTCCCTGTAATAATGAAAAAAAGGCCATAAATAAATTCTGCTTCACTATTCTTATCTCTTACGTTGCATATTATGAAAATGCCAGGACGTTTGAAGCACAGCATTTACTAACTGCGCAAAACCAGTATAGACCTGAAGCTAACATTTTTTCTCTGTATTTCTTCATCATCCTCACAACGGCTTTTGGATATGGGGTTTTCTTGGCCATGTCAAATAACTTAGAAAATGTAATTCTTAATAGATTCGGAAGTGCCTTCAACTTTTCAAAGCCTCAGTTGTTAGACAACTTCATAGTGAGTGCTTTCAACAAGCCTCAACTTTCTCTGGCAGTGATGAGATAATGAACAATTTAAACAAAATGAATGAGAAAATTAAAATTAACAGTCCAGAAAACTCTAAATGATGAGGGAAGAGCCTCTGATGATTTAGAAATAGTCAAGCTTTTTGAAGGATTTTGAGTTTTTGCCTGTGAGTATGTGTGTGTATAAAAATTCATAACCTTGTTCATAATAACCATTATTACTTGATAATCTTGAGAGTATACAGACCCTATTCCACATACTGGCAATAATCTCCCTTCTGTTTATGGTTGCACACTGGAATTACGTTCACGCAGACACAGGAAAATTACTTACATTAACTGAATGAATCCAACAATCTTTTATGTCTTTTGCAGAAGTAAATTTTTTTCATTCCCTGTCATATACTGATTCATGTTTGAGCCTGAGCAGGTTGAAGACAGGGTCATTAAATCCCTTCGCATATGACTGAATGTTCTGAAAGAACCTCTTTAAAGAGACAAAGAGCGTCTAAGAGACAAATCATTACCTACTAAAATGCAGCTACTTCTGGAGTTGGACGCAGTGTCTAGAACAAACAGTACTTGAGATTGGGATAAAAAGTCAAGAAAAATATATGCTTAGTGGAAAAGAAATTAAGAAACACAAACAATATAGGGAAATATTTTTTAGTAAGGCCTGTTGTGACAGGACAAGGACTAATGGTTTTAAACTAAAGGAGGGGAAATTTAGGCTAGATATAAGGAAAAAAATTTTTACAATGAGAGTGGTGAAGCACTGGCACAGGTTGCCCAGAGAGGTGGTGGAGGCCCCATCCCTGGAAACATTCAAGGTCAGGTTGGACGGGGCTCTGAGCAACCTGATCTGGTTAAAGATGTCCCTGCTCACTGCAGGGGGGTTGGACTGGATGACCTCTAAAGGTCCCTTCCAACCCAAAGCATTCTATGATTCTACGATTCTATAAATATCACCTACATTCTCATTTAACTTATTTCATCTATTGTCATCTGGACTTTACTGGAGAACACAAGAAATATCCAGCATTTTTGTTCCCGAGTTGTATCTAGGAATGTCATATCCAGAGGATCACAGAATGTGGATATAATAAGCCTAGTTTACAGCTCCGCTATCAACTTAATAACAGTATGAACCGGGAAGATATCCAAGACTCAAACGCTCCTTGCAATTAAGCAATGAGAGTTACCAGCTCCTGTAGAGGATGGCATGGCTTGAATGCTATTGTTCTGAAGCTTTTAAAATAGATTTCTGACTCTAAAAACCTCACACACACCAAAAAAAAAAAGAAAAAAAAAGGTGATTATCAGGCAGCCCTAGCAGATGTTTGTGAAAACGTTTAGTTGCAATCCCAGCACTCAGATGGGGTTTGCCAACAATTGCTTAGAGGTTTAAGAATGCAGACTGAATCTGGACTAAGTCACAGTACCTGTGACTATGAAGGCAAATAATCCAAACATGGTGTTTTCGTCTTGTTTCAACAAAAGGTAGTTTAACCTCGTGGAAGGTGAATGACTGCAAATCTGCTACATGCTTTTTCCTTCCCCACCGTACCGGGTCTGCAAAACAAGTCTGAATTTATGAATCCTTCCTTTTCTCCCCCATAATCTGCACTCCTTGGGGCAGATCCTCACCTAATTTGGCAGAGCACAAGGTATCCCAAGAGCCGTTGACTTAAAAATAAAAAAGGTTCAGACTCGATTCTCTCGTTCTTTGCAACATGACAAATCGTTTATATCAGTGCACAGTGAGTTAAAATTGTGCTAAAACGCTCCTATATCAAGCTGAACTTTTTATACCCACTCTGAACCCGATTTTTACTGATATACAGCTAGTTAAAGTACAAGGCAATGAAAAGTCTGCTCCTATATGGGTTTTTTAGGTTCCAGCTGGTAGCACCAGAAGAATCCTTCAGAAGCTAGGCTGCTTTCTATTCAATATTAACTTTACACATGGGAAGCCTGATCATGTGCTATTAAAGTCAATAGGATTTTTATCATTGACTGTAATGAGCAAACCATCAAACTATATGCTTTCTCCTCTCTCCTCCACTCTGCTTCTAAGTTTCCCATAACCTTTCTTCAAACGACTTTTCCCTGATTTTCTGCGCTTCCTTTCTGTTCAAGTTTTCTGCCGTCAATGCCCCACATGCAAAAACAGTGGTTGAATTGGAACCATCACGATTGCATGCTTTAAAATTGCAGCTAAAATATTTTTCCATATTTCCAGGCAAAACTGGGTAGATTGTGGAGCTCTCAGCAGAGCGCCTTTGGAGGCTTGGGTTTTGTTCAAATCAAATTGAAACAGGGCATGAACATGAGTGAACTAAGAGCAATCAAAACCAATATAACACAGCTGGAGAGGCCAGCTTGGCAAAATGCTGACTATCCTACGCTCCTGATGATTAAATGAACCATAAAGGTTTTTGGCATCTTGTAGCATTACGCTCTGAGGTCCTGGTCTTGCAGAGGACTTCAGCTATGCCTAATTTTAAGCTCTCGCTTATACCCCAATGAGATCAACAGGGTTTTGCTCCAGATTCGTGCCATCTAACTACAGGCGCTTAACTGAAGCAGAGAAGCTAGGAGCAGTGGTCCTTGGCTTTGCTGGAGGACAGACAGCTCCAGGATGTTTTCTGTGTTTTGCATTAAAATTGTTGAAGTGCTTTACGTGGCGTGAATGCTTATGAAAAATGATGACACTAAAAGGTCAAACCCAGATGATCTCAAACATCATCTCAGGGGCCTTGAACAGAACTTTTCTCCCTCTACCGTTGTACACGCATTAGATCCCAAGGCATATATAGATACCATTATGTCAAGTACTCAGAAAGCTGCATCATCATTACAGAATAAATCACTACAATCTCAGGTAGCTACAGACAAAGAGATGGTATAATTCTGGCATAAACCTGGTCAAATTTCTTTATAATCAAGGAAAAGAAATGTTTTGGCACAGAAACAGAAAAACTAGAAAACCAAGCATGCATGCAATCTCATTTTCTTCCAGGCTGTTCGTATCAGTGGAAGGAAATGATCTAATTAGTTTATGGACAGTGTTTGTCCCTGAAGATCACAGCCTGGACTTGGGGGAAAAGAAGTCCATCTGAAGCAGCTCATGTTTTTCATATGCTAAGTGACTTCTGGTATCTGTAAAATGAGTTATGCAAAGTAAAAATAATGCTTACAAAGTCTGATATCCACCCAAAACCTGGCTGCAGCAGAGGAAATGAGGGCAATCAGTTCCAAAGACTCTAAAAATAGTTTTATATCCAGGTTTGCATAGGGACTTGTATGGTTGAAAACGTAACTAGTCCCTTAAAGCCCTTTTTTTTTAGCATCCAGCAAATTATAAGACATACCTCTTTTTGGATGTGCATTCTTGGGGGGACCCAGCAACTCAGTTCTGCACTTTTAAATGGCCTCCATGTGCTCAAAAAGGGCAGCCAGAGGCCACATTTTTCTAGTTGTTTTGGAAAAAGCAGACTTGCAGTTTGACAAGAACATGAGAACCCAACATAAAGGGTGGACTTGTCTTCCGCTGCTTCTACCTCTTGCTCTCTTTCATATTTCTCAATAGATTTATCTTTATCACTGAATTAATGTGTCTAAAGCCTCATTTCCTATTTGTGCTCATCAGTGCTTCCAAAACAGTTCTAAGAATGGAGATGACTAATGGAGTAACAACCACTGTGTTGCATCCTCTCTTGGCCTTGAAGGATAAGGTAACAGAATAATTTTCAAAGGTATGTAAAAACATCAGAATTTTTTTTCTTTCTTGAGGTTTTCTTTTTGATTGTTCTAACTGGAACTTGAAAATCATTGTGGTACAATTCCTGGGCCATCATGAATCATGGGTGGTTCTTTTTCTGATTTTGGCTTTCTAGGGCACTTTGCAAAGATGCGCTGTCTTAGGAACTTGTGCACATCCCTCTTTTGTGCTTGCTGCTCTCTTGTTCTGCCTGCACCCTGACAGATCACGTTAGCAAAGGAGAAATTGCTGTTTGTAGTGTATGGAGGGCATGGGATTGCATTAAACAGATTCAGGTTGTAGGGCCAAAGCTGGCATTATGGAAATCACTGGAAGTGAGATGAGGCTTCACTAAATTCTCCAAGAACTGAAATTAAAGATGTTTGTGCTTTCCCTGATAAAATTAAGCAGCTGATCTCTGACCTGTAGATGACAGCAGCTTGCTTAGTCCATTATCACTTGCGCTAGCATTTTACATAGTCAGACTTCAACAAAATACCTTCCATGTTTTTCAGCCACTCATGCTTTGTATTTATAATGACTTCTTTCATCCTAACTTTCAAAGCCTTGACAAACACTTGCATATTTAGCTTCACATCAATTCCTTGGGTATTATTAGGCCCAATTTAACACTGAATAAAATGAAATGTTGAGCTCCAGAGCATCTAGTAAGTCAGCTTCACAGCTTGGATGAGACGGTGGGAGTCCTGACTACTAGGCTGTTATTCTAACCACTAAACCACATTCCCTTCTTTTGCCTTATGTCTTCTGGGAATCATCCATCAAATAACTTTCCTGCATTTCCTTTTATTGCTTCCCAGGTAATGTTTATTGCTTTGAAAGTAACTAATCGTTGGTTGGGCTGTGCTCAGATGCAATTAAAAGAATATTCCACCCCCCCCCCCTTAAAATGCAGAGCATCTCTGAGATTCCTAATCATCTGAGTTTTATAACTCTGTTTTATTACTTTCCAAATATACAACGCTCATAAAAAAGGTAATTGGGTCTTTACCATAATGCCATTTCCTAATGTTCACCAATGAGGGAAAATTATCATCATGCAGCAGAATATCATGTTTTAATTGTTTTGCTCTCTTATCCTGTGTCAAAAGTTTTGAGGGCAAATGCTAGGTATAAATACTAAGCCATCACTACTGAACAAAATGGTCGTCAGGGGTGATGATAACTCTGTTAAGCGGGGAGCATCAGTGATGAAGGGAGGAAGATAAAAATACAGAGACTGGATAGCTTGAAATAGTAGAGAAAAAATACGAAATAGTGTGTTCAGATTAAAGTCTTATTAGATAGGAAAACCGGGAGCCGGGTTTTTGCCTCAGTTCTTAAACTACGTAGTGCGTGGCCAGGCAGCTCTGCCTGGTGGAGGCACATTAAAATCCTTCACTTTGCTCAGCCCTGGAGTAAGTCGAAAGTGGCTTTGACAGCCACCAAACACAAGGAGAAACAGACTGCAGCAGGGGTGGTAGGTTGGGTCCAGGAGTCAAAAGGGTGTAAGAAGCAGAACAGCAACATTTTTACTAAAAAAAAAAAAAATAACCATTTTTGGTGTCAGACTTCATACTCAATTGCTCTTATTTTCAGAGAAGCTGAAAGTAAGACCGAGCCTGTAAGGGCCCAAGCTGAGGCCATTTTTAGAAATATAAAGCCCTAACGAAGCCCTGGTGCAGTTTCCCATGTGCGAGGTGGGGACAATAACCTCTTTCTCTGCCAAGCTTTGTAATTCCTTTAGGACGAGGATTGTTCCTTAACGTGAAATGAGCAGCGCTTTGCCCAGCAGGGCTCTGACTTTTCATTGAATGGCTCGAATTTGCAGCGAGGCAAAAATACAAAAACCAAAAGGATAACGGTGCTTGGGTAGATGAATTTCAAGCTACTTTCGAATTTCCCTTGTTCCTGTATTCCCGTGCTGAATGCAGAGCCATCCTTTCTGTCTGGGATAGTTTGCAATTAAAAAAACCCTCTGCTCTCCTGCATGGGAAGAAAGCCTTCAAATACGGCTCGTCTTTGATCCGTTCCCACCGCCGTGGCTCTCAGCCCTGCGAACTGGCAGTGTGTAAAAACAGGGGCTGCCGGTATGAAGAAGTGACCTGTCTGACACAGCTCTCCCTGGCACGTTGTACAGGACACTGCAGGCGTTGGATGACACAGAAATGAAAGAGGAATGTGGGATTAAGAGGGATGTTCAAGGTCACCAACTCTGTCCCTCAAATATAAGAGGCATTGTCCCATATGAACCTGCTCACAACTGTCTTAAACTAGTTATTTTCTTGTCTAATCTGACTGGGAAGGAATTCCAGAACTCGTTCTCTAAACAGTTAGAAAATTTCTAGTTTCCTGTCTAAATTTATTTTTGGCCTATTTGTAGTCATTTTTTCTTGTGCCAACATCGTCTTTTAGCTTAAAGACCTCTGCTCCCTCCCTGGTGTTTACCTGGCTGATATATTTAGAGTCTGCAATCATATCCTTTCCTGGCCTTCCTCCTCCAGTCCTCGCTGTGATAGATGAAACCCAGATAGGCTTTGTAGTAACCCCGGGTTCCCCTATGCCGTAGCCATCCAAATTGCCATTTTTTTGCAATGTTTTCTATTTAAATACTTCTCTCTTGAACATGTTCATCAGAATATGGGTGGGGGGAAGAAAAAAGGGTTAGAGTCAGTATTGCCATGAAGGAAATGAAAGTCCAGAGAGAGGAAGAGATTTGTACAACTTGGCACAAGACTTGGCTGAAGCAAGAGGAGAGTTTGAGCCCCCTGATGCCAAGCCCACTACCTTTAAACACTTTTATTCATGGCATACCTCCATCACAGCAAAGGGTTATTAAGGTGTGAGACACTTAGATCTCAAAAACAGGATTTCACCCTATGATCTTCGAAGTCTCATCCAATTTGCTCATGACATGAAAATCTAGCAGGAAGTGTTTGATGGTTGTGCATATTAATATGCGCTAAACCAAGAGCTTTCATTATCATCTTCAATGCTTGCTTTTCCCTTTTGCCACTGAGATGGTGTGAAGGTTACAGCTGAGGTCAACTGCAGTCCGTGTTTATTGGTTTATTCCCAGATTTTGAGTTATTGATATTGAGCTTGTCCAGGAAATCGGTGCAGTGCAATGTAAGGCTAATCGATACCCTGCTGCTCTTTTTGCATATTAAAAAGATAACCTTATAGAGTAAAATAAATTTTTAAAAGAGAGCTTCACTGTCTTTCTACTACCAATTCAAAGCTTTACAAACTCTTGGGCAGCTGTTCTCATTTATTTCTACGCTGTCTTTTCCCTAAAGCTGTCTTT
This sequence comes from Balaeniceps rex, assembly GCA_013401315.1. Taxonomy (NCBI): domain Eukaryota; kingdom Metazoa; phylum Chordata; class Aves; order Pelecaniformes; family Balaenicipitidae; genus Balaeniceps; species Balaeniceps rex. The sequence goes on from VYZW01050685.1 coordinate 87,050, forward strand.
AATGGTCAAAGCAGGTTTCGTTCTTTCCTCTTTTTTTTTTTTCTTTTCTCCTGAATATGAAACAAATGCCTACCACACAGATATTCAGATAGCTCTCCCGCCTGGATTTGTTCCATGCATATTGCTAGACTGCATTCCAGCTCGCTGGGTCCCCACTACAGAAACAGCATCATAGGCTCATGGTATCAGGAGGGCTGTGACCTCTGGCTGAGTGCTGCTTCCCCCCACATCTCACTGGTGGTCTCTGTTACTTGCCCTTTACTTAAGATTCACCTCAGCCTAGTATATCACTGCCCTTGTTGTTCAGAACTACCCACAAATTCACCAAGACTTTGCTTTTTATGGTCCTACCTGCCCATATTGCCTCCTGCGCCTGTGTTTGGTTGCTGTGCAGCTCCCCTCCTTTTCCTGTCCTAACATTGTTATAGGATATTGCTGTTTGCTAAGAAATGAAAGATGATATTTAAAAGGATGCTAGTAGTAGGTTGACTGCTGTTGAATTTCAGAGTCGCTGGTACAAATACTGAATTGTATTACTTTCATGGTAACACTCTCCCCGAAGGATTCTCCTCTTGCCTCAAATGCTCAGTCCCCGGTCAGTTCAGATCTGATTGCTCATCTGTTAGATGTAATAATAGCATCGTGCTGTAGCGCTACGGTGCCTTTCATCTGATGTGTTTTACAGTCTGGGCAGCTGTCTTAGAGAAGCAGGTGGGAAGCTGAGTGCTGAGGCTCTTTCTAAAGTAATTTCAGTTGACATATATTTAGCAAACCCATCCTGCTGATAAAGAGGTACCATGTGTATTATGTATGTGTATATGTACACACAGCTAATTAAAATGACAGTGCTGGCACCAGTGGCCAGCTGGGACAGATCTCTCTCCATGGCACCTTTCTTCATCAGCTGCCCCAAGCTGGTCGCCAGTCCCCGAGGCTCACCCCGCATCGCTGATGTTTCAGGATGTGATTTTTGTAGTCTTGTGACGACTGAGGGCATCTCTCCACACACAGCTTGGGAATTTTGCTGTGTTTTAAGAAGTTGCCGTTTCTCTGCCTGCTTTGATGTACTGTCAGTGAACCAAGACCAGCCTGTGAGAAGAAGGATCCTGTTTGCCCAGAAATAAGTCATGAATTTGACGACTGCATTCGTCATGCTACTGGAAATGTCAGAGGAGATGGTAACTGGCCAGCAGTGTGTGCTTGCAGCCCAGAAGGCCAACCCTATCCTGGGCTGCATCCCCAGCAGCGTGGCCAGCAGGTTGAGGGAGGGGATTCTGCCCCTCTGCTCGGCTCTGGTGAGACCTCACCTGGAGCCCTGCGTCCAGCTCTGGAGCCCTCAGCACAAGAAGGACATGGAGCTGTTGGAGCGGGTCCAGAGGAGGCCACAAAAATGCTCCGAGGGCTGGAGCCCCTCTGCTCCGAGGCCAGGCTGAGAGAGTTGGGGCTGTTCAGCCTGGAGAAGAGAAGGCTGCGGGGAGACCTTAGTGCGGCCTTGCAGTGCTTCAAGGGGGCCTCTAGGAAAGATGGGGACAGGCTTTTTAGCAAGGAAAGAGATTGTTTTTTTTTCAGTGCCGAAATTGTACCAGCACAGTCCTGGGTATGGGTACAGTGGTCTCCATGGACTGTGATTTCCCCTTCCCATACAGGGACTGGGTATATTTGACTGCTTTTGATCCATTAGTAGGAACTGATTCTTGGAAAGCCATTGCCTGTTACGATTTTGCAGGAATTCAGGTGTGAGTGGCTGAGATGTGCAGGCCAGAGGGAAAGAGCAAGAGAAAGTCAGAATGGTGTTGACCTTGTCACATGCTGAACGGCAAATTCATGTTTTCTAAAAATAGTATCTTGTCTTTCCCAAGACACTAACCTGTGCTGCAGCTTCAGATTTGCTCTTAAATCTCCTCTCGGTCACACACGAAACCACTTGATTCAAACATGGAATGCGATAAATTTGAAGTGACCTGCTCAGAAGTATATACAGGATGAAACTGAGAGCAGCGTTACATACGCTTGGAACATATTGGAACAGGCTGCCCAGGGAAGTGGTGGAGTCCCCATCCCTGGAGGTATTTAAAAGCCGGGCAGACGAGGTGCTTAGGGACATGGTTTAGTAGTGGACAGGTACGGTTGGACTCGCTCTTAAAGGTCTTTTCCAACCAAATGATTCTGTGATTCTGTGATACCAGCTGCTAACTGTCTCCTGCCTAATGTGCCTCTCAAGTAATGCCTGTCCTCCAACACCTTCCCACAATTTCCTCCACATCCCCAAAAAGGACAAACAATTTATTTTGCCATTTCTTTAAGAATTTAGGGTGAAGCCCAGTTTTATGGCAGTGCTAAAACCAAAAAGATTTGCCCCCGTTAATCCTAAAGCTTCACACATACGATGACCATGGCAGCATGGGCACCAGGATTCAGGAGTTATTTTACAGTAGTGCTGCTCTTACTCCAGCTTGGTTACTCCCAGTTGAAATGCAGTTCTTCAGTGAAGACAGATGCTAAGAGCGAAAGACCCTTCTGTTGTGTGTGTGTGGGTGACCAGCGTGACTATACATTCATGGAAACAGATGGAACAGTTTATACTACAGTACTCATGCATATTTGGTTTGTATTTGAATGAAGACTAACAGATGCAATGTGCTATTTTATTTTTTAGGAAATATATGATTAGATATGGTTAATTTGCAGAGGGTAATGAGCTACATGCCCTTACTAGAAAGTCATATATTTATGTACATTTCTAGCAGAAACATCTTTCTCTTGAAAAAGGAAGCTCTCTGTTAAAAACAGAAAAGCTGACCTCTTTGGATTTGTCTGTTGTATACCTGCTCCTTCTTTTCAGCCACTGCACTCTGATGTTTATTAAGAAATCCAGACAGGGGGATACTGAAGACTGAATTGTGATCCTCCAGAAATTTGCTCTCTGCAGCTGGTTAGCTTTTTTTTCATATGTATATATCTAAATCACTTTATTTGTTCTTGAGAACATCTCCAAGTAAATTTCATTCTCACCGTGCTGACAAAGCCTTCAGCACCTTAAACCTGGCTGACCTTGATATTTCAATCATCATATAGTAAGACATTAGGTAAAATTATTTGGTGGGCACCTTCTTTAAGGCTGTCACTTACTTGAGCCTTAAGCAACTAACATGGTACTTTTATTTTCATTAACAGCTACTTTGGAGTACTTTTTCTTTTCCCATCTGTGAAAAAGACAGCTGATATAGAGGTACTTTTCCCCTGAATTTAATAAATCAGATTCACCATCTGCCAAAACCAGAAACCTTTTTTTTTAGTCTCATAAATTCTGTGTACTGACCGTGTTAGGGGTGTACACCATCGCTTCTTGAGTATTTCAGAGGGCTGGAGACAGTAGCGCCGGATCAATTCCTATTCATTGAGGATCTCAGTAGCATTTTGGGTAGACTCAGGGCTCTAGTCCCAGTCTTGCCAATGACAGAGCATTCAACATCAAGCAGATATAATTAACAGGCTGGAAATGCATCTCAGCAAAGCACCTGTCCACTCACACACACACTTTGCAGGCTTGCACGTTGCCACTTTGCAGATGCACATCGCCACTTCGCAGCAGTTTCATGAGGTTTACTTGTCTTAACTTTTAGCAACAGGTAGTTACTACTCTAGGATGTGGTTGCCTGTAATGTTGAGGATGGGAGCCAGTCGGTTCAGCACTAACTATATATCGCTGATGAGAAAGGCACTTCAGCACAAAACACCTGGGTCAGCCTTCCCATTAAAGCACTGTCAGATTTTTAACATCCATGCAGAGCAGATGAAATCAAAGTCTCCTTCAAAGCAATGACTGACAGTGCCACATAACTGTGTTTTCCTGTCCTGGTGGGATGAAAAGCTGAGCAGACTCTGCTGACGAGTTCAGTCCAGTGGAAGTGTGAGTCCCCACGACATCTGGCCCAGGCTTCACCAATCCTGCTCCGCTGCGGGAACAGCCTTCGTGCCAATTCATTGAGCAGAAGCAACCTGGCCTTTTTTGTGGTGTGTACTATCAGATCGGGTCTATCTATCTCAAGTAAATCATACCGGCCCACGCTATCGTCTCCTTCAACCCACTTTTTGGGTAAAACTTCCATCAGTCAAGTTTATATGCACTGAATTTGCACAATGGGTAGTTTGCCAGAAAAAAAAAGCACAAGACTTGGCCTTTATATGAGAAATAGCTTCCTTTGTAGGATTGGGAAAGGAGGAAGGATTGTGATAAACATCATTACCAGCAAGTAATTTTTCCCTTTCTGATGCAGCTCTGCAGTGAGTTTGTTATCTGCCTGCATGAAAGATCTTTTCAAGATGTTGCTAGTCCCCAGGGAAGTGAGAGACTAACAGAGTCTTCCCAATAATAATAAAGGGGGGATGTCAGAGGGGAGAAGATGTCTCTCTTGTTCCTCTAACACTTGACAAAGCACTTTCCTCCCCCTTCCCAGCACTACTCTCCTAAGCAGTTCGGAAAGGAAATGAGTTTGCTTGCAGATATTTTTGTTCTCTAGCTAGAGAAACAAATGCGTTCACTGAATATAGCTCTGCCAAGAAAATAAGAACATGGGTAGGACTTTGAATGGAGTCACTCATGGGAATGAAGGAGAGGAACAGTTTGCTGTCTGAATTGCTCATCAGGAAGGAATAAAGGTGAAGAAAGGGAGGGAGGAAATAGAGTTGTTTGAGTAAGGATACTGAATGCAAAATCTGAGTGGAAGAAACAGTAAATGCTGAGAAGAAGCTGGGTGGGTCTGAGTCATGCAACAGATTTTTTTTTTTCCCCCTGAAGCTGTGTAAAACAGACGCTGCAACAACCCACCTCAGAAACCTTTCATGCAATCACTATAGAAAAATTGACCCTGGGGCAAGGTCCTGCCTTTTTTTGCAAGGGCCTGGCATGAGGGCTAAAGTGGAAGAATATGTGATGCCATTTTCAGGGGGGCAACAGGTATCCAGCCACCGACAACTACCCTTCAGTAACCGATGGACAAAGATGAGTTCTTCTGTTCTTGTCTCTCTTGCCCCAGTGCGTTGCTATCTCAATGGTTTCAAGTGGTAGCTCAGAGGTTTTATGGCATGTCATGATAAAGAGAAATACTAACTGCTTCCTAATTCTCTACAGGGCTGCACAGGACTTCAACAAATCCTAACTCCGGGTCTTCCCATAGCAGCTTTCCTAACACAGTGATATTTTCAAAATACTCCCTGCTAGTGACTGTCTGAATTCCCTGTAATTCCTAACACTCTTACTTAAAATTATTAGAAAACAGAGTCGCTAACCAGTTTTCAGACAGTATTTTTTGCAAGTGGAAGGTATGTCTGCATAATTCAGAAAACATGCAAGTAAAGAATCTGTTAATTTTTAATTTTTTTTTTCATCCTATTCTGGACTCCAGTTCACAGGCTTATCTAGACTTGGAAATGTACCAATATAATTTATTCCTGGAAAATTATTTAGAAATATTCATTTCGAAGTAACTCTCGACGTGGAATCACAATGATCAGACAGATACTTGTGCCAAAAGAAACGATGCTGAAATAATCATTTCATAACAGCCATATCAGTGAATTTCCAATTGGAGAGGAGCTCATGTACACAGGAAGGAAGCAAACCCTATTGTCTCCCTCCTTCCTTACAGCCCTTGTTTTACAGCCGAATAAGCAATAATGAGGCTGTAGATCTATGTCTTCTTCTTAGAATCCACAAGGCTTTACAGAGTCTGTTGGATGAATTTCAACACCCTGTTCAAGTCCAAGGAGGAAATAAGCTCTTCCAGAAATTCACCAATCTTCCTTTTTCTTCTTTGAGTCTGGCTGTAGCTCAAAGGAACCTTATGGACCATCTGTCCCTCCTATCCTCTCAACCCCCACATGCCACCATCGATAAGACATCAATCTGTGAAGCAGCTCTGGGAGAGATTTTTTTAGTAGTTCTTCAAGGAAAGCATCCGAGTGATTCCTCTGCAGAATCTATCTGCTCTCTGTGTCTGCTAGGGAAAAGGGGTATTGACATCTCCCCATCTCTACCATGGTCTGGACATTCTTCTCTTGAAGGATGCAAATGTATTTGCACGAACTTTAGACAAAGCCAAGAATGAATTAACCAAATCCAATTCAGGGAGGACAGTGATAAACAGGGCATGGCTCATGAGAGCGTTAAAGGTTTGGAAAACATTACTTACAGTGAGAGACTCCAGAAGAAAAGAACTAAAAGAAGGTTAAGGACTCAGTTCATCACTGTCTATGGGGACATGAACCTACTGGGGTACTGCTCTGGGGCAATAATAGATGTTGGGGTCTAGGGTGTCTTTGGGAACACTTGCTGAATATCTTCTCTTACCTTTTGTGCTCATGTGGGACCAACCATAATCTGATGCTGAGAACGCAAAGTCTCCACTGAGATAAAAACTATTGGGGGCTGCATTTGCTTCAGAGTCCAGACCATGGCTCTTCCTAAAAGTTTCCAAATAAAGCTGCTGTTCTGAGGTGGTAAAATATCTCCCTAGGAAAAAGCACTAATCCCTTCTCAAATATACCTTTGGAAGCTGATCTTTTCCATAGTCATGCAGCTTACAGAGAGAAGTTAGCCTGAACTCTTCTATATCACAGCTGCTTTCACCCAGTTGCCCTGACCAGTTTGTTTGCCTTCCAGCAAGACGCCCAGTACTGAGTTGAAAGACACCAAGAGCATCGCACAGAGGTGCTGCTGGGAGGCTGCTTACCCTGACCCCACGACTCTTCACAGAGCCAAGACCTCCGGGCTGTCACCCTGCTGCACTCAATAGCTTTCCACTCCCATACAGCTGTAGATCATTGCATCTGCCTGCATCGTACTGCGCCTGTTTAAGCCCTGTCCTTACAGCTTTTTATTTGTGTTGTTTTACTACTCTATCTAGTTTTAATGTCCACATACTTTACCAACCATGAGTTTAATTCTTGCACTAGATAACCACTAAAATGTTGAAAAGCATCGTACTGAGTTCCAATACCTATGGCCCCAATAACTACCCTTTTGGCCCCAGAAACTCCCTATCCAACAATTAATGTAGCAATATCTTTTTTTTTCCTTCCCCCCTCCCCTTTTTTTTGGTCAAAACATTGCTAGTTTTTGACCAAATAAGGACTTGGTTCATCCATTTACACTAAAGGGGTAGGACTGTCCACTGATTTTTCACCAGGGCTCTGCCTCAATTCACACAAATCCCAAGGTCTAACAGGAGCAGGAAGAGGGTTAACAATCCAAAATTCTTATGGGACCCAGCCTATTTGCTACGAGCTCACATGAAAGAAGATATCCCTCCACAAAAACGCATGACCCCCATCAAAGGGAGTTATGAAAATATCCCATTCAGCCTTAATAGGAGCCATGGAGTTTTTGTGAGTTGATCTCTGCTTTCTGCTTTCTCCATTCACAGCTCCAACAGAAGGGAAATGACCAAAGAAAGCAAATTTGTCATGATTTGAGGGCAGACAGCATACCAGCGGAAGGGGTCCTATGCAGATGCAATGGCAAGGACTCACCTCAAGGGGAACCACACTTCATGGCCAGTCAACAGCCAAAGATATTCAGGTGGGGCTGAGGGACACCGAGGCTTGGGAGGGGACAAGGAGAGCGTGTTTCCCCCACTGCTGTGTATCACAAGAAGTCTGGTTTAGGCGTATAATTTACAAATATATACATTTATATTCTGTTTGCATAAATGTCTATGTCAACCTTTATCTGGATGCCTGAGCCAATGCCACACAGAATTCAACATTTTGCAAATATGTAAGTAACCCTCTCTTTATCAACCAAACTTATTACATGCTTAAAGACCGAAGCCTGATTTGCCTGAAAAGACCCATTTTCTTTCTCTTCTCCATCAGGTGGCATTCCTCTAAGCCCTTTCCCTATTCTTTGGTTTGTAGACTGATCCCATGCCAAGGTTTCTACTCTTCCGACGCCAGGGTAAATGTCTGCAATGCCCAAGGTCATCGCCTTCCTTTTCCTGAGAAGTGGCCCAGGATTAACACTCCTTCAAACTTCTACAAACACAGCACTCGTTTCATGGCAGTCCCTCAGCATATGACGGGTCAAATCATCAGTCTGGGAAACAGGCTTCAAGGAAAGCTGAAGAATGTATCCAGCAAACCGCACGTGTGCTGCATTTACCTGCCATCTCTCCCAGAGGGAACACGTCGTATTAAATGCTGAGGACGAGTCAAACCAGCTACAGGAAAAGTTTGCTTTGTTGAGCATTAATAAAACTAATGGGGTATGTTTATGTAGCACCTTTCATTCCAAATGATCAAGTGCCTTGCTTGCCTTAATCATTTCACCCATCACTGAACTGCAGACACCTCTGGGGTGGAACATTAACAGCTGCTCGGTAGAGCACAGCAGCAAAACAGATCAATTTAATGGAGGAGAAACACCCCGTCCAATTGCAGGTGCAAAGGGAATTTTGTTAAGTGGAATGTAATTATCCAAAGAGGTGGTACCTAGGAGAGAGGGAGACATTTCCCTTAATACTCTAACGTGGGCTATGGCTGCTTTTCCAGCCCCCGTGTAACTGGGGAATCAGCATCTCAGCCTGGCTCTGGGGTTGCTGTTGAATCTCAATTTAATTTCCATCCTAAGGCTCCCAAAAGAAAAAGCATCTCCAAGATTTTTTGTGGGTTTCCAGATTCCCACTCTTTCAGCCCAGGATTGCCATTTGCCTGTCTCAAACACCTAAACCAAACTAGAACCAAATGAAGAATGTGGCTGGAGATGGAGGTTCGGTACCTCCACGTTCCTTCCAAGCAGCACGAGGCTCTGTCGGCTATAAAATCTGCACATTCTATGAGAAGGAAAGATCATTGTCCTTAAACTATTCATGGCAGGGTGGCTTCATTTAAATTGTAATCATGGTTTAAACCAGCAAACAGTGAATCTTGATTTAAATAATCAGTTTTAATCTTGTTTTGCATGTGTGCTTTTCAGTTATTTTCTTTTAAAACTGGTTGATTCTCACTGATTGGTATAATTTGCTGCTTCTTTATGCTAAATCAAAGAATATCCTATATCTATACATATTTATTTCAGCAATTATATAGTTTAGCATGCATTTATTCAGATTCTTACTTTTTACATTTTTTATGAAGAGAAAATGGTGAACAACAGATTTCTTATTCAGTAGATGATTGCTGGATTTTTTTTTTTTGTTGTTTTTCATTTATTTGGAATTCACGTCAAGCTGCATTTAAATGGAAGCAGGAATTTAGTCATAATTTCACCCCCCTCCTCCTAAACCGAGTGTAATAAAAGTATTTGAACCTGCTGGAGATACAAGAAGAAAATAAGTCTTGCGCAGAAAATGAACTGGCATTAACAAAGACAGCGCTAGCTGTCGCTGGGGAACTGGAACAGAGGTGCATTTCCAAGAGCGCTCAGCAATGCTTCTTCCTTGCTGGCTTAAATAGCTCCCAGGTGTTTTTGCTACCCCACCCTCAGCCACTGGCCCTTATTTGACCCAAATCGGGAAGGTTTTCTGTTGGGTGGCGTTCCTGCTGCTCTACCCTGTCTTGAGCTGATCTCTCTATGTGGGATGGCAGCGGTCCATCCACGTGGGAGTTGTGAAATCACAGCTCTGTGTGCTGACACCCTGTCCTTGAGGAAAGGCTTTAAATCACACCTTTTTGGGGGTAAATCAGAGTTGGACTGCATGCGCAGTTGCTCCGGCATGACTGTGGGGATGGAGAACGCCTGCGAGGGCATGGGAACGGGTCCCTGGGGTGGCAACTGGGCACCTCTTAAACCAGTCGCCTGCCCAGATATAATATGTCCTGGCAGTCGCTACAATACATCTTGTCTCTGGTTTTATTCGTGCAGATCTTCCCCTCCCCTCCTTTTCAGCTGCTGCTAGATTTCTGACTTCTGTACGCGCTCTTTGAGCTGATCTACCTGAATGACTTGATGTGGAAAAAAATCTCCCTTTCCACCAGCAGAAGAAGTAGGTGCTGTCCGGAGCTGATCCGGCACCTCCACAGACTGGCACTGGGTGCTCGCCCAGAGACTGCAGCCCATTCACTGCTGTGACTTTCCTTAAAACTTTAGCAGTTAAGATGTAGTTGCTTGGAAATGATCTAAGAATTATTTACAAGTCTTTAACATATTATTCTGAATTTAAAGCCTTAGCTGAACCTGCCATAATTTCCCATTTTGTTCAGTTTATCTATTACAAGAAGAAATGTGTATTTAACTTAAGTTAAAAAAAAATTAACGTTTCTATCTTCCCCACTACAAAGCGACCAAACCAGGGCAGGAATCAGAGCGCGTGTTTCTGAACGTGGCAGAAAGCTGTCACTTTGATGAAGTAGTTTGCTTCTGCGTTTGCCGCCGCTGAAGTTGGTTGTGGAAGCCCTGTAGCACTTGGGGGGGTCATTAAATACAACAGCGAGAAGAGGGCTGCGCTGGCTGCCAGTTCGTGCTGCTTGGCATGAAAAGGTCTTGCCTACGGAGGGGGTTGCGAGGGGAGAAAACAGCCTGGGTGCTGCGGCAGGGGAGAGATGGCACATTTCGGAGCCTTTCGCACTGTTTTCAGCAAGTGCCCTGGGCATCTGCGATCGTTAGAGGGCCCGGGAAGCTCTTGTGATCTCCAGAAGAGCTTTTTGTATAATGGCTCATGCTGCACGGTTTGTTTGACGCTCTCCCTCTCACATTCGCTCAACCCCCGGCTTGTAAATAAATGCAGCAATAGTAACAAAAAGCAGCTTTTTTTTCCACCCCCTCCAAGATATTTGGTACATATTTGAGGGGCTGCCTAAGCCAGTATTTTAAACACTTCACTGCTGAAAATTCACTTAATGCATTACTGGATAGAACTGGAGTGCCGTTGCTTTATTTGCTGTTATCCATATCTTTGATTAGAAAATATTTGGGTTCACAACTTAAAAGGGGGTGGAGAAAAAAAAAAAAAAGAAAGAACATCTTTATTTTCTAACAGGGAACTGAGATAAAGAAAGAGAAGTGAAGTGATACAGCCAAGGCTAAGCACTGTCTGTAGAAGAGCCATGGATTGAATCTCTTGGAGTCCAGTGCCCACCCAAAAGCAGACCTTCTCTGAGTCCCGTAACATGTTTGCTCCCCAAGTATCTTTGTAGAATTTAAACATGTGGCAAAGACTTATTCTTGATTGAGCCATAACAAAGTTACATTTGTAAAATGTTTACTCTACATCAACACCAGATAGGAATTATTATTTTCTCTTTATATACATGTTTCAAATCTGTGCTGGGATGGACAAAACAAAACAACAACCTGCCTTAGAGCGTATAATTAAAGTTTTTAGGGGCAGTTCAAAGAAACATTGAAAACTTTGCAGAATTAGGGCAGCGCTGCATTTTTAATCACTGCCCTGGAATTGAATAAAATGGCATTTTTGCCTAAAAGTTAATCAAAGGCCTCTGAGAAATAAAGCAATGAGATTTTAATGAACAAATTCTCATGGCAGAAGCTGTGCTTTCTTTTATTTGGAGCTCAGTGTTCACCTCTGGGCATGGATAAAACAAAAATAACATGCTCTTTCACTTTGTTCTGCAAAGCCAGATATCTCGAGGGGCACTGGAGGAGACTGGACCAGATGTGGACTAACACTCTGTGTGCTGGATCTCGAAGCAGATGCAGCGGTCCAAACGGGAATTCAGAAATACAGACATGAGCATCTGGAAATGCCAGGCTGGGGAGAAAGCCTGGTACCCCTTTCCCCTGTGCTGTACCTCTTTGAAAGGCTGGGCTGGCATATTGACATGTCCTGCCCATTGCAGCTTGGTGTGACCCCTACACATCCAGGATGAAGAGGAAAAGGGGGAGAAGGCAAAGGTAAAAAGCTCTGTCTCCCTGGTCCACGCTTAACCAGCAGGCTTAACTCTGCACAGCAGAGGTCCTTCAGCCACGGAGATAGATATCAGACCATTCTGAACCTTAAGCCATCACCCCTTCCTTGTTTGGATTTATTGTCCCCTATAACCCTTTCCTTTTCTCCATGCTGCTTCTCTTCCATCTAACCCAGGAGGGCTCTATCCTTTGCTTAGGATGGAGCTCGTGTCTGGCCCTAAAAGCAAAATCCCACTCCAAACGCCCATCAAGCTGTAGGTCCATCCTGACCCAAGAGCTGATGTCCACACCAGCTCTGATGGCCCTCGGTGTCCAGACCATAACCCTCACTCCATGGCATTAGCCATTCCCCATTGGCATTGCACATGAATCCCACCCTAAAAACAGGCTGGAAGCAAATTATTGCTCTAAAAGAGCAATAGGTCTTTTGCTGCTGTATTCCCCCTGGGGTGTTTCACACCAAAAGAAGTTATTTACGGCACTCGGAAATAGTGGAAAAAATGCACAGATTTACTTCCAGAATACTTGGCAGCTTGCCAGCAATATTGCTAAATGCAATTATTTGCCTTAAAAAAAAAAAATCTCCATGACAAGGCAGTTTAAAGTGGCAAAGGAAAGGACAAAAATTAACAGCATAATTAAAAAGAACAGTAAATTCTTACCTGCTAATGTTGTTTCTGCATGCCCTCTCCCCCAATATTCAGGCTATTAATTAGTTTCTAGAATTTGGGCCTTTTTTCCCTGCTTAACGGCTTCACCATCATCACAATAATAACGTGAAGCCTCCGTACTAACCTATATTGAACTGCAGTTCATTACCACAGAATAACATTGTGAAGGGTTTTAATGCCAGCATCCTCTCAGACGCAGATTACAGTAATACAGAAAACACATTCTCTGTGGGACGTACTATATGGGAATAAAAATAATAAAAAGAGAAAATGGAAAGACTTGTTTTCCTCTAGAGGCAAACAGGCCAGTGATGTAGCCCTAGAAATCAGTGGGAATTCCTTCACCATGGAAAAAAATCAAGATACTGATCCCTAATGCAGCAACTGAATTATTAAACTCAGATTAATCCCATGTACCTTCACCTCCTAAATTGGGAGCACGGATGCCGCTGGCTCCCTCTGTGGTCCCTGGGGCGAGTGAGGTGTTATCAAAGGGACAGTCAGCTCTTGGGTGGGTTGAATCCTGCCTGAGCGACAGTGGCATCCACTTGTTTCCTCATTTGAAAGGCTGTTTTACGCCCCATGGACAGGGGAGTTAGTTGAATGTGGAAGGAGATTAAGGGTCTGTTGCCCTAACCCCCATCAATTTACTGTCCCATCAGAGTAAAACTTTCTCTGAGACTCTTGTGAAGAAGTGAGGTGGTGCCTCACCTTTTCACTTTCAAGAAGCTTCTCAGGGCTAATGTCTAAAAAGGACAAAAAAGATAAGAGGACAGAAAGTATGAGGAATCCATCATCAAGAATGTCAGTGGTTAGAAAGTCGGATCATAAGTAAGGAAGATGTAACAGCCTTCAAGGGAGCCATTTTTCAGTGGAGAATGTAGCATTTGGGATGGTCATGTAGCTAAAGTCTCCTTTTCAGGACTAATATTCTTCATAGGAATATTAGTATCTTTATGGTTGGAGAGACTGAAGGCACATTCCTTCCCCTGACCTTCACATTTCAAGTGATCACCAAGTCTCTGAATATCCCTATAAGGTGGCTTGAGTAGGTTGCAATATCCAAGCAATCCCCATGTCCTGTTAAAATGGGGAATTTCTTGCAAATCCTGCCTGGAAAGGAGCAGTGTAAGAATTTTGAGGAGCTGAAACAGGGCAGGGGATTAGTGAAAATTCCCTTCTGGATCTGCTACTCGTTTTTGTAGTTCTTTACTAACTTCTGCAATTGATGATGGATCTTTAGTGGTAAGGGTTCTGGCTAATTTTTATTTCAAGCTGAAACATCTTGTTAATATTAAGGTTACAACTGATAGGAGGCAAGTGAATGATGACAGCCAGCAGATGCCTGATCTTGGCCAGGTAATTCTAATTTATTCTTGTCTTCCCTTACTCAAAAGGCATAAGGGAAGCTTAATAAAGTATAGCTCATAGCACATTCCTTTTTTTATTTATTGTGAAGAATATTGGGGTTTTTTTTAAATATCTCCTTTCTGAATTCTCCAGAGTCTGAGTATCACATTTTTGCCTACATGGTTCGCAAAAGAAGCATGTCTGAAGCACACACTCATTTACTGGAAGTACTTTATAATGCACTATTTAATTCAAAGGAGAAAAAAAAAAAAAAAAAAGATGATGTTGCTGCAACCACGGTAACAATATTAACAATAGAGTGTACGAAGCCTGAAAGGAAATTACTCAGCAAAACACGGTAATAAAAAGAAAAGTCACCATGGATTGTCAACTGGGGTATTAACAAACAATTTGTAATGCTAAGATTACACAGCAATTCTGGCACCGCTAATTGCACTGATATATTGACTTGTATTTTGGGCCAGTGATTTGGGTCAACATGATTTGGGAAACAGGAAGGTGAATGTAAAGAAGACCGAGTAAAAATCCTTCCTCTGCAGAGGGTCAGAGCTATTTAGGAGAACCTTGCAAGGCCTCTGGTAGCAAGTATAGACAACGTTAGGAGATGAGCTCTGGACAACCGAAGGGAACAAGAAAAACACACAGACATAATTACCATTTGCCTATGGGTCCCCGAGCTATTGTAAAACAGCTCTGAAGAGAAAATATTTGGAAAGAGCTGATGAAATTCTGGAGCATGTGGCTTGATCATTGGGACAGCGTTCTGATTTAATAAGAAGCCAAAACGTATAGAGGAAACCTAGTGGCAAACAGCATGTTGCAATGTGTCTAACCAAGAGTACTGGGATTTATATCACGCCGGCACGCTGACTATTTTGCAAGACCAGCTAGTTAGCACCATACACCGAGGACCTGATCTAACACTGCTGATGGCAATGGGAGTACTCAAAGGCTTCGGTGAGGTCTGTATCAGACACCACTGAATGAGTGGAAGCATTAGTTAGATTTCTTAACTACCCAGGAGAAATAAAATCATATCGTTTCTTTGGTGTTCCTTGTTTGAAAGACTTGTCTTTAATTATTTCCTGCTGTAATGTACCCCTGTGTTTCTAAATATCTTCTGTAAGCATTCAATTCTATCGAGTCCTAATTTCCTATGCAGTTTCTTAAGCACTCCTTCCAGCAGCAGTAACGGCTTAAGCAGTGTGGAAGCAAAAAGTGTGGTGGTTACTGCAAGAAATGCTCTTTGAATCATGTGTTATGTCCATTAAAAAGGCTAAGAGTTGGGTCTGTGATGGTGGAGCAGGCAGAGCTATCATGAGCATTCCAGCTCCTGATTGCCAGTATGCTGGCAAAAACCTATAAGAATTTTCCAGAAAGGGAATTTATTTGATGGGAAAGCAAAAGTTAACCGTAACATATTCACTACCTTTCTGGTCAAGTTGGTGAGGCTTGGAGAGCAGGTTTGGATATTGGGGTGGTTGTTTGCTCGACAGTTTTAAACCTCCTTTAAATGCATCCCAGAACAGTAGTGACTAAAAGAAAAATTATTCCACTCTGTAGGATGTGGGTCCAGCAATGTAAAATGAATTGGTGCTCTTAATCTTGTCCCCAGTAAGTGTCTGTATTGCTGTAGTCACTGTACCGCTTTTGGCACTGACTGGTGATTTCAGAGGTGAAGCCGAAGACAAATGGACCTTGAGATTAAACTGCTCTTCCTAAACAGAGGTGACCAACAGATGCGTGGTGGAAGTGTTGGGGCTGATCGTACCTGCCTCCAGTTCATCGCTAAATGGGAGATTTGAGTTCAGCAATGCCATTCTCACCCGTTTTGCACACAAGAAATGCATGCAGAATTCTTTGCAGGACGACATGTTTCCTACATATTTTTGGATTGTGAAGATGGAAAGGACCCAACTCTGCAACACAGCACAGTTTGACAGCACTGGTCCTGCAGCCTGAATTTTGGCTTCCAGGGTGGCTGGATCTGGAATTTTAGTTCATGTCTACTAATCTCTTGGTCCGCTAGATAAGAAAATGTCACAGTTCAAGAACATTTCTGCTGCAAGAATTTCTTTACGCAATGTATCACAATTGAGCATCTCCAGCTCGGTTGAACTGTCTTGAGCTATCTGATGTTACTCATCCTGCCTGTGAGATCCTTCTGGCCTCTCGATACTGCCCACGTTCTTCCCAAGAGGAGATGATGACAGAGAGAGACATCAGCTCCACTCTGCACATGTACACAGCATTAATCACTGCTGACTTGTCCTGCTAATGAAGAAAAGCGCTCCCCCCCTCTACTGCTCCCTCTCATATTTAACCAACTACATGCCTTGGTGGATATTAACACTAAACCCAGATTAAAACTAAAGTGAATCCTTAGTTTGCCTCAGCTTCTTTGGAATAGCTGAAAGTTAAACAGTACTTAGTTTTTTTCAGAAAAGGGCTGCAACTCCACTTTCACAAAGACAAATTTTAAAAATGCTATTGGCCTAAAGTAATCCTGCAGTGACTGTGCTGAATAAACCAGTAAGCTCTTTATCACATTGAAGGCAGAGAAAAAGTGGTTCTTTTTTTGTGGGAAGGGGTTCTGTATGGGAGTATCTACATTTTCTACCCATCTCTCACTTTCAGATCTATCCAGGGACTACCAGCATGATTCATAACAGTTTGGGTGGATTTGGGGCAATATCTCCCTTTTAGACCCAAAGGAAATATTCAGAGCCTGTTTCATGGGTGCTTACCACAAACACTGTCCATCTCTACATCTGTTAGGAGTGCCCTAGGCAGTACAAAAGCCTGAGGTGCTCAATGTCCAGTCTGAACAGTCCTGCATGCCCCTGAAGTCAAAGAAAGCTCAGGAATTCTACGAAGTATTGAAGCTGGAGAAAGAGGGATGCTCAAGAGGCCAGCATGTACAGCCACTCTGACTGAGGAGCATGCAATATAGACCGTTCTCAGCAGCTGTTTGTCTAGTTTACACTTAAAAACCTCTAACACTGGAGTTCCCCAGACTCCTATGACCGTCTCTTCCAGTGCCTAACTGCCTACAAACCACTTACGAGGAGAGGAAGATCTAGGTGGCTTTGTTCAGCTCAGAGAAAAGATGGCTAAAGGGACATCTAGCTGCTGCCTTTTAACTATTTTAGGTATGGGGGATATGCAGAAGATGGAGTCAGACTGTTCCTGGAGGTGCTCGGTGAGTGGACGGGAGGCAACGGACACAAGTTGCAGCAGTGGAAATTCTAACTAGCTCTTAGGAGAAGAGTTGTTCACAACAAGCGTGGTCAGCACCAGAACCAGGGCACAGAGGTTGTGGCCTCTCCATCCTGGGAGATACTCTAAGTGTAACTGAGCAACCTGATCTGACCTCAGCGTCAGCCCTGCGTTAAGCAGGAGACTGGACCAGAGACCTTCAGCGGTGCCTTCCAACATAAGTTATTCTGTGGTACTGTATTTTTATGATGACATCTTTATGATTAGAAGTATTTTGCTTTTAGTACGTGACTGAATTGCTGCAAAATAAGTCAATTTCTGGAAGACTATTACCTTGTTCTCCTTCACTGTGCTCTTCTCTATATTAAACTGCTGGCTCAGTACAAAGCCCGTTCAGGGTTACCTGAGGTAATGCCAGTTAACTCCAGGCTCAGATCCAAATGACCACTTCAGGAACTTCTGCTTCAATCAGTCTTGCTGAGAAACAGTACGAACTAGCATAGGAAAGAGGTTCTCCTATCTTCATTGCTAGACTTCCAGGAACCAAACTCCTCCCTGTGCATGGGTCTGAACTGTTAATGCAAATTCACAATTTCTGCTTAGCCTAAACGGTCACACTGCAGAGTAACCCTTGAGCTACGTGAAGTGCCTGCCACATTAGCAGCACAGAGCGATTGCATTATCCCTGGACAAGGTGCAGTGCCTCGAGCGGTCCCCTCTGTCCCCTTACTCTGCAAAGTGACCATCCAGCTCGAGCAAAAAGCACTGCCCAACGGAGGGGAAGCCATTGGGGCTGTTTGGGTGCGCAGGATCTGAACTCGGGGGAATGCCAGAGTTGTGATTCAAGCTACTCTTCAGTGAAAACAAACTCTTAACCTAGTAAAAGTATTCAACCTCCTGGAAAGCCTGGGAACAGTTTAGATAAAGCAACGCATGGCTTTTCATGCCAGCTGCCTGTGCAAGTGATTTATGGACTGTAATATGCCACGGAACCAGAGCACTTCATCGGTTTCATTAAAGACAGGGGGGTGGATTGTGGTTGCACTTACTGAGCAGTGTATCTGTTCCTTCAAGGCATCACCACTTCTGAAATAAAAGCAAAAAAGCAAACCTGCTTTTCGAGGGAGCCAGACCTCTTATTTTCTAAGAACACAATAAATGTCTTGGTCGAATCGTGCTTCGACAGCTTTGGATTTATAAACATCAGAAGTAAATTCTGATTATTTATTTTGGATAAATAATGAACAGCATAAAAATTGCTGACGTTAACCTTCATTGGAAAAGTTGGTTTAATGGGCCCCATAAAATCTTCTGTTGATGGCAGGTTCATAAAGCTCCATATTGACTTCAGCTAAAGGCTATAACTTCTATCAATACTGTCAACAATTAATATTGACTAATAAAGGTATCCTGTAAACTGAGTCATAGCATTATGTTACTTTATGCTGCCATTAGCAAAATTTCATGTCTTCTTGAAAACATATCTCCCATAAATCTGGGATTTCTCAAAATAGCTTGTGTGATAGCTGGCAGCGGAGGGCCCAGAGTAACACTGCTTCTGTGCAGAGGGAGGAAACACAGAGCAACCTTCGCATTTGCTAGACAAAGCTTCTGAGAAGATCTCAGGCTTCGTTTTATCCAACAGCAGGTTTCAGGTTGTGAGGAATTTGCGTGCAAAAGTTTTTCACATCCTTATCTGTGCTATGCAATTACAAAATGAAAATGTCCAAATTTTCT
Organism: Balaeniceps rex; assembly: GCA_013401315.1. Taxonomy (NCBI): domain Eukaryota; kingdom Metazoa; phylum Chordata; class Aves; order Pelecaniformes; family Balaenicipitidae; genus Balaeniceps; species Balaeniceps rex. The sequence goes on from VYZW01050685.1 coordinate 105,914, forward strand.
GTACAGTTAAGACTTGTCCTTAGTCCTTCTTCTCTTCTTCCCTTGCAACCTTTGTTTGGACACATTTATACCACCAGTTCAACTGCGATCCCTATATTGAAAGGATATGTCTTTCTCTTAGCTCTGGACTAGTTTTTCTGACCTGAACGTGGTTGATGTCTCTGCTATCTTCCCAGGGCAATCTAAGCATCAGCTGAAGCTCCCCAACAGCATGGTTTGGATCGAGTTCCACCACCTCTTTTTCATCAATATGAACAATACAATTACATTATGGACAGTACCGCTCTCTAGATTTTATTTATGCTACACAGACATCATATTTTTGAGTATGATATAGCCTTTCTCATTCAAAACACTCAACATATAAGACTGCAAATGCCTAGGGTCCAAAGAAACTCCTTCTGCATTTGTACAGCACTTAAAAGACCTGCAGGTATGTTCTCTACCTTTCTGGCTTCCCTTTTCTAATTGCCATGAAATGGTGGTTCAACAAATGGTTAGCGTGTCATTAAATTTAAGGGAAGAGGAATTGGAGGTTGTCTCAGTCCTGACATGAGTACTACTGCCTCTGTTATTAGTTTCAGTAAAGCCTTTCAAGGCATGTGCTGTTGCTAATGTTTTGTTGCTAATGTATTTTCATTTGTAAGTGATCTGTAGGTACAAAGTTGCATTTGCACATGTAGAGATAGCATTACGGAAACCAGTGAAAAAGAGTCCAGCAGCTAATGTAATTCTCTCTTAAGGAAAAAAAAAAAGACTAAAATTCTGTATTCTGCTTTTCTTGGTAGGTATGGAAAGAAAAATGTATGGGATAGGATCACAGTTGCTCATACACCACCATGAAAAGCACAAGAGAGCGCTTTAGGAACAGGAGAATGGGATGGAAGTGCAAGGTGTTTGCTTTTGATTGTTTTCTAGTGATTTCTTGGGAGTGTGCAAAACTCTGATTGACCCTGATGATCCCTCTGTTTTTTATCAAAACACAAGGGTTGGAAGGAAAAACATAATTTGGCACTGCGTGTCTGCCTGTCCTAACGGGTGCAAAGCTGTAAGATATACACAAAGAAACTTAAAAAAATATTGTAAAGATAATTCTAAAAGATTTTTCTGTAGATCCGTTAAACACAAGGCCATTTAGCTTTGAACTTTGCTAATATATCATTATCTCCGAGCAGAAACTTAATAAGCTTCTACTGTAATTTTGTTGGAGTTAAACATAAAATCATGTGGGTGGTGTATGTCTCACCATGTCATGGCTTCCCAAGGAAAAGTTATCATCATTTGTCACTATAATACTGTGGCAAAAAGCATAAAGAGAACAAGCAGTACAATCATTTCACATCAGCTTTCTGCGCTGAGCTCAAGCTCCCGATGACTTATATGTGGCGGCTATATTAAGAAGCAGGCTGTGCCGTAATTGAATTAAAGGTGCAAAGGCATATAGGGCTGTGTGAACCCCCAGGTCAAGCTGCAATTGAATCAAAATCCTCTCTCCTTCCTACACTGCTTGGCAGAACTGCTGACCAAAGGGTTCGCAGACCTACAAAACACATGCAGGAGTCCCCGCAGCTGGGAACACAAAGTTACAGAGATAAAAAATCTGTGACCTTCAGCTTTTATTTCACGTGAAGAAAAAGTCTTCTAAAAATATTTCACCATCGTTTTCCTTCAGAGAGCAGTCAGCCGATTTACATAAATGAAACGGCTCCTGTCAAGGAACCAGCGAGGAAAAGAAGGAAATTATCTGCCCCGAAAATCTGTAGCAAAGATAAGAGCAGCATCAGCCAGGGGAGGGGAGATTTAAATGCTTTTTGTCTGAAAGGTCGCTACAAAAAGCAGAGAGAGTATTACAGCCACGTAATGATCTCTGTCGCTGTGATAAATAAGTAGGAGCTTCTCCAGCAGTTTATTAACAAACACTGTAGGACAGTACAAAAGGCCACGACATGGGGCTATTAGAAGAGTGTTTTCACTGAGTCTGATAAAAAAAAACCCAACACAAAACCTAAGGAAGATTAAGGTGGAGTGGTAAGAAGAGGCATTCCTGGTAGAGCTCGAGTCTGACATCGCATGCGCTGTCACCACTTACCGGTTTCGGTGTTCTCGTGCTCCGTGTCGGTGAGGGTGAGGTTGGAGTTGGCCCGGCTCGACAAGCAGGAGCTGCGTCCAGACTTGGTGTTGCGTCCCCAGAGCCTCACGGGGTGCTCGGGTGACACGACGACGTCTGCCTCCGTGTCGGCATCCGAGCCAGCGCTGATGGAGTAGCCGCAGTGAGGCAGCCCGATATCAGTCCGGTACAAAGTCCCATGTGTGGGTGTCACATCTTCAAGACCCAGCTCTCGCAAAGAGAAGTTAGCTCCTGGGATAAAACACAGCAGCCTGGTTACTCTTTAACAGGGGATGGTTTCATCTAGCACAAGTCAATGGCAGAACCATTCATCCTCTGTCTTCAAGTGGGTCACAGCAGCTCCCAAGTCCTAACGTCACACAAAAATTCCCCTGTTTTGTGGTCTTGGTTAGTGGAAGACCAAGTGACCATGCCAAGACCAGAAAGCAGCTGGATTCCTGCTTCTGGAACCCAACAAGAACTCAGGGCATGTTCAATGAAATCATCACATTTGAAAGCAAAGATGGATGGAGAAATGGTGGAATTCTTTAGGAGAGGCAAAAAGTAATCTCATGAGAAAAGCAAAGTGAGGCACACAATGATCAAAAGTCCTACCATACACCTGCAACTCTACTACAATAGGAAATTTGAGTGAGTTCTGCTCATTTAAATCCTAGAAATTACATACGGGGGATTTGAATTTCCTTTGGTGATCTCACTTTCCCCTTGCTGTCCATTCACACCTTGCCTTAGTTTAGCTATTCATTCTGATGCAGTCACAGCAGAGGTTATTTGACTGCAAATAGATGCAATTGTTTAGCTGACTAAAAATATAACCTGAAAAATGACTCTTGAGTTCATGTCTAGTTACCTGCAGAGCTTCAAAATCAGACCGAATCGATGTGAATGAGGCTTCAAATATTAGCACGCTTTGTTCGGAAAGTTGCACGAGAAAGCTGGGGAGAGCAATTAGTGGCTCCATATTAATCCACATTTATTTATTTATTACTGCATGCTTTTATTTTTCAGTCTTTAAAAGATTTTGGCCACCTGTGAATGCCTTTAGCCACACCATGCATTTATATGGTACAATGCACCCCTGCTCCTGTTAGGCTACGCCTTGATGGGGTGGATTAAGGAACTTTATAACCGGTAGGAGGCATCAGGCCCTGGATCATGGCCAAATACCATCACCGGTGATCAAATTCAGTCTAGCTGGCTTCTTCCCATTATTTCAATAACTAAATCCCCTGCAATAAAAAGAGAGGTGGAACCTGCCAAGTCTGTGCACAGGCCACAGACTCAGTTTTAGAGCAGTGTTTCCAGCTCAGGCGTGTTTCAACGAGGCAAATCTGAATGTAGGATCTCCAGAAAAGTTCAGGCCCAAACCTAGCTTCGAACAGTGAAGTTCATATCTACTTGTTATTGAAATCTGTTCATCAGGTCTAGACCTCAGGGCTGTATCCAAAACTGAGTTATGATTCTCTCCGTGCTCAAAACCACACATGCATGTGGCTCTCCTCATATTTCCATTTGTTGATGTTAAATATCACATGGTGGAAAATGTGGATCCAATAGAAACAGTCAGATTTCTACTTTTCCAGAGTCTGGTTTCATGCTTGTGGAAACACCCTGGCTTGTCCCTGCTGCATGGGGAAGGTCTCTCGTATTATAGCACACATGCATCGAATGATCAGCTAGCCCAAAGTAGATGCTATTTTATTACACTTCTTCATTCAGTTGGCTTTGCAGCTTATAGCAAACAGAAAGAAGATGTTTGAATTCAAGGTGAATAATGGGACTGGACAACATTTCCATGTAAAGCTCGGAGAAGGAACTGTTTGATGTCAGGAGGAAATAACCATGGTTCAGCTGGTTACAAATCTACAGCTGATAGCACTCAAACTACGTAAAGCATTCATGAACTTCACACCTTTTTAATTGACCAAACAAGATTAAAGCTTTCAGACAGAGTGGACAGATAAGGTTGCCTGGGGCTCACACCTCCATCAAATCCTAGGGCCTTGCCCAGGGAGCACAGTGCAAGCTTGTGGCAAATTAATCCATTTAACTTGATAGCAAAGTGGTCTGAGAGAGCGTCCTCTGCTACTCCACAGCATGAGGTAGCAAATGAACTTGACCTAAGTTATAAACACAAGGAAGCAGTATCTCCCCAGAGGCTTCGCTCGTCTCTTCCAGTTTTGACTTTTGTGCAAGGCCAGATAGTTTCTAAACCTCTAAACCACCCTCCGTGGAGCACTGGAAAATGTCATCTTTTGGTTTTGCTCGCACGTTTCAGTCGCTGATGGTGAGTTCCACCTTCCCCTGAAACAAGCCACACTCAACATCGTCAGACACATCAACGTGCAGTGTGACTGATGCTCTCCAGTAACAGCAGCTCATAAATTATGAAAAATGACTGCTACAATTAACTGAAAATCAAATTTATTTGCAATAAACAGCAGGAGATGCATCGATTTTCATATTCTATGCTCACTGTTGCCTTTTAAGCTGGAAGAACTCAAGTCAATAAAAGGAAGATAATAAATATCTGAGACTTTTTAATTCATATCTGGTCTATTTTTTCCTGTGCTGACTTGCACGTTTGCTGGCACTCTTACTCTAGCTAAAACCATTTAAATGCTGACTTGTTTATTTACTGAATTTATTTGGTCAATTTGAAACGTTTCCCTCCTCTGCCTTCCAAACCAATGCAGGAGAGAAATTCACTTTGCCTTGTTGATGTCGAGCAGGCTAATAAGGCTTGGTTTCAGTTGGCATGAGCCCAAGCAGCACCACAAAGCGAGGTCCATTCATGGCTTTGTGCCAGTGGAAAACGTGGCACAGAAAGTCTGGCGTAATTGTTAACACTCTTCAGGCCAGTCTTGGGAATCTCAGGATAAACTGGGAGAAAACTATAAACTGAAAAATCTGTGGGTGACGGATCAGTAGAACTGGTGCCCTGACACGGTTAATCTTAACTTCTTCTCAATTAATTTCAGCCACTTAGACCAGTGTTTTTACTATTTCTCAGTAGGCTACAAAATTTTCCTAGGGAAGTAAGAACTTGTGTATAGCAAATTTATACTCCCTGTCAACAGACTGGCTTTTCTTATTTATCTTTTGCGGGCTTCTTAGGAGACATCCGTGGACCTGCGTGGCCTCATAGACCCTCAGGTTGAAAACCACTGACCTGTACTAATTCACATCTATCCTGCATGGTGAATATATTGTGTGAAGTGAGCAAACTCAATGACCTAAAAGGTTTCCTTTTCTTTATAACTTCGTAGATTCCTTAGAAGGGATGAAGTACTTCAGAGTTGCTAAGAGGGAAACTCCTTTTATGATTGCAAAGTATTACTTACAACACCTATTGGTCCTTTCGTTAATTATTGCCTGTTGCAATTATCCTGAAGTACAAACACCAAAGCCATGTGCACAAAGATACTTCTGCAAGTCATTTTGCTTGTGCATGCTTGAAGGATGAGTCTTGCACCAAAACCACAACTGCATGGTGTTTGAAGAGTGAAATTAAGCAGCCCCCAAGTTAAACGAGTGCGGTTGTATGCATTCCCTTTGGGGAATCAGCTTCTCAGAGGGTGTGCTCAGAGCAGCCGGGGTCAGCTATTTTATGCTCATTGTCTGGAATGCTGCCTGCTCCGTTTGACTTGCTTTGCCATTTTATGCTTTTCTTGATGGACTTCTAAAAATAATTTATGTGAAGCCCTGCTTGGTTTCTGAGCTAAGTCACTTGTGTCTCTACAGAAAAATGAAGATGAGACTATAGCAGGGGCCAGAAATCTACCTCACGTAGGCAACAGCAGCAGTGAAAATACAACTGCACTGACCTCAGGCTAGCAATAAAAAGGAAAATATCTGGAATCTTTACTAGGACTGTGGAGCCCATGATGAGCCATGGCTTCACAGCTCCTGTAACCCAGATTTGCTAAATGGAGTTCTAAAAGTCCTAAAAGTGGTTGATTACCACTTGTCTAATACTGGAGCATGTCCCCATATCAAACCTACAGCCTGCAGGCCTTGCGCAATGCTGGGGGTGGTCCATCCCATCTGCATCTCAGCTGCCTCCCTTCTTCCAGGCTTCTTGGGTTTTGCCATAGCCCAGATGGACAGTGCGGACAGTGGCACTCTCCCCTGGTTGTCTTCTGCCTCGGGATCCTTGTTGACTTCCTTCATGACAGAGCAGGCAGATGGCACAGTGAAAAGGTTTCCTGAGCAGGCAGGGACTTTCCATGCCACGTCAGTACTGTGCAGCACGTGCACAGGGGGTCTGGTCTCACGGTGGGAAGTGGCAAAGGGCTGTTGGAGGCAGAAAGACTAAGACACAGAAAATGTGTCTTAATAGATGCTAATGAACACAGGCTAGTGGTACCCCACTTAAGAACATTGGTTTGCACACATCCCACGTCTGTGCAATACAATGAAGATGCTCCTTGCTACTGTCTTCCCTTATATCTTGCTTTTGGCCTCAGAGTCCTTCAAAGGGAGCCTCCCACCCAACCCCAGCTCTCAGCTGATTAACTCACGCTGGTTGCAGCAACGTCTGCTGAAATGTACTCACCTGCTCGGCAGAATTCATCGGCCTCCTGGTGCACCATGTCTTTGACCCGATTGCTGTAGGTCAACCTGGAGTCTTGATCATAAGCCTTCAGGGTCTCGCTGGAGCTGTAGGACTTCTGGGGTACCTTGCTGTCCTCACTCTCAGCTGAAGAGCTGGTGTAGCGGCGCTCAGTGTCGCGGCGCCGAGTCAGAGATCGATACGGTTTCCTTTCTTTTACATCCATGGCACCCTTGTCTGAGTATTCAACATTAAAATAATGACGTCCGTGTGGTGGTCAGATTGGAATAACCTGGAAGAGAGAATAAAAGAAATAGGATCTAGGTTCACGCCTTTGGGCACCTGAAGGCTAATTTGCCGTCTTTATACATTCTTGCAATGAACAAAAGAGAGGTTACTTAATGGACTGCAGGAAGACCCTCTCAGAACAATTACCGATGGAAAGCAAGTCTCAATTATGTGTGAGTCATTTAATAATTGCCACAGCTAGTGGGACACGTCCATGCAGCAGCCTGCGTCTGTTTGAACTGGGCACGCACTTGAGGATTTGAAACTGATTGTGATTTTCTGTGCCTTCGTTCCATGGGAAGTGATTCAGACACCTCCAGGAGGTGTATTCAGTATGTATCCATGTATTCAGTACATCCGTCACCTAATCTCTGGGAAATCAGGTCATGCTGAAATGTCTCGATTTGGGCAGCCAGAGGACTTTGGAAAAATGCTGTCCTATAGTTTTAAAAGTGTTTTGATAGATCATGAGGTTAGAAGGAACGAACAAAAGAATGAGACAGCGTAAGAAAGCAAGTGGGAAGGGAGAGGGAGAAAAGAAGAACGACGGGGTGAGATATGGATGGAAATTGGATGAAAATGTCTTCCTATTCAGAGGGCTCATCTTTACCCAGCTGGAAATATATTAGAACTTAGGCAGAGTTGAGAAAGTGTAAATAAATGATAGTGCTCTGCTTCATGTAACAGCATGGCCTGGGATTTATGCCTGTGGGAAAACCAATATATATATGCATCGGTATGCAAGCCTACACATCTGCACACAGAGAAACTTGATATCAGAAATAAAACATGTATTAAAAGTATTTTTGTGAGCATAATTAATACATTGTCTTTTCACTTTAAATTTATTAAATGCAACAGAAGCCACAGAAAAAAAAAAGTCAGTGACTTGCAGCAAGATGGTAAAATATGGTTTTGAATACCTAAACTGGTTTATGAGGAAAAATACTGATAAAACCCACAAACCGAACATTGAAATCTGTAATTACAGGCTGAGTTTCTCAGGAGCTGAGTCCTCCTGACCGCTAAAGAACAGAAGCCGAGCCTCTAAATGCCACACCAGGATATTGTTGTTTACTAGCAGTACTTAGAAACAGAAAGGAAGAGGAGCAGAAAACACCTATCAGTTCCTGGTCTTTTTCATAGCAAATACGTATGGAAATGCATTGCCAAGGACCGAATCACATTCTGTTGGCATTTCTCTCTTGAAAGGCTGCATCCTGAACATACGAATAAAATCGTACTCCTCCATGACTCTTAGACCCCAGCCTTGCTTCAGATGCTGTGCCCTGGATTTGTGTTGCAGCACAACACAGCTATGGTGCAACAGTTGAGGACTGATGCGCTGTGAGCTTTGCAGGTCAGTTTAAGGGGATGTGGTGTCACGTAGCATTTGTGGCTCTCAAAACTACGAGCCTGTGAAGGATGGAAGGCTCTTAGCACAGGTTCTGATAACCTACAAATGATAATAGTAATGCAGAAGCTTGAAGACAACATTTCATTATGAATTCCTCACTTGCCAAGCTATCTGGCACAAGCATAACGAAGTAAATTATTGAGTTGAAGAGAGACTGCAGGAGACAGCAAGAGCTGCAGGACAGCTGTGAGATACACCTGCAGCTGGGCAAAGAAAAAGAGGGTCCCACTCCTACTTCTGCAATTCTGACTTTGCTAAGGCTGCTCTCTTAGGGTTTTGTCCCTTTAACCTCCAAAATGGACTTTGCAATGACAGAACCTAATTCCGACACCTTGTACGGTTTGTGTGGCACTCTTCCCGGAAATTAAGACACTACTTTAAAACAAAAAATCCACTTAATTCTCTCCCAATCTATTCCAGTGATGGCAGCAGACCAAGTTCACACTTCCTATTTGTCAGCAAAACGCATAGAAACTATTGAACACAAATGGAAGGATGGGGAGAAGGGGGGAATGTCTTTAATTGAGCTTTACTTAAGTCATCTGCAGAGATTTGAGCACCACGTTGATTTTAAACACGTGTTTAAACCCACCACACTCACTGACTTAAATTCATTCATGTTCAATACAGTGAATGCAAATGGGATTACTCACCAGCCAAAATTTACACACGGTAAATGTTTTGCAGAGTAAGAGCCTGAGAGGTGCAAAAACTAAGGCCTGAATGTAGAAGCAATAGGAAAGGAAATGGTGTTATGCTAAAGGATCAATTTAACATAGTAATAGTGCGTAGGAGATCTATCAAATATCGGTAGATATTTTGCTGTATTGAATCAAACATATTGGTCCTTTCACACTGGAGAGAGGTAAAAAGAATAGAGCATCTGATTGCTTTTCAGTGCACTGTCTTCCTCCCTTAAAAAAAAAAAGCAGCTTTTTTTGGCTTGAAAAATTGTGACTTTTTTTTTTCAATTGTTATTGAATTGGTTTGTCTCCTTTATACCATCTCTGCTTGTGTGAAATCCTCAAGAGGAGCAGGTTTGTTATACCTTTTACTAAAACACCTTAAACCAGGCTCCTTCGCAATGGTGCTGTAGTAAGAGCTGTTATAATGAACACTGAAATTGTGGTTTATTGTCGTGGGGGATGGAGATAGCAAAATGTGAGCGACAAGCGGTTGCTGTACGCCATGAGAAAGAAATGAGGAAAGGTGGACTTCTATCTACTCATGAGTAGTGCAGCAATTCCTACCAAGGGCCAGTTATTTAAAAAACCCACTAGCGGGAGAGGCACACGTGTCAAGAAAACCCTTCTGCACAGTTAGAGCCACAAGGTACAAACAGGGTCTGTAATTACCATTAGTAACCTTGCAACTTAGGAAATGGCCAAAAAAACATCAGGAAATTGACTGAATTCCCACCAGATGAAGGTTTTTCTTTTCGTAAAGAAAGGTGCTGAAAAACTGAAATTCCTTCTACAGTTCATCAAAAATAGCCCTATAAATTTGCACCATTCACATACACATTCCTCTCTAACAGCGCTTCAATTCCCAATTCATTCATGTCTTTACAAATTTAACTCTCCTCAGCCCTTTCTTTCTCCCTCTCTCGCCGCTTGTAAGGAGACACTTTTCAACTAGAAAGGTCACCCCCAAAACACATAATGAAGATTTATTTTTTTTTTTTTAAAGAAGGAACTGCTGCATTTAACTGACTTAAGTAAGTTTCCAGCACCTCTCCATGGACATGCAGTTCTTGTCATCTCATTTTTATGGCCCAGTTCCCAGATGGTTTAGATACCTTGCCTTCAATGGAGTTGTTTCGTCAGGGAATTCGCCTCATAGTGTTTCTGTGATAGATTATTATTTTTTATCTGCTACTCCTTGTGTCTTGATTTCACTTCTGCTACAATTTCACCCGTGCCATCAACACCTCACATTTTTCCTGACTTCTCTGGCACATGGCGAATACAAAGAATCACACTCGTCTCAGTTACATACTCAAACACCAGTTACATACTCAAACACCATACTCTTTCTGCCTCTAGCTCATGCCTGCTCCTCATAATTTTAAAAGCTTCCATAAACTTGCTGGACCTGATATAAAAAACCGAGGCTTCTAATATTGTCCTTTCCATCCCTTCGCTCTTTCTCCCTCCATAAAAGTACAAAAGCCTTCTGCTCTGAACCCTTTCTATTTGGAAAGGACTTTCTTGTCCTGTAATGCAGTGTTTCTGGCTCAGTTTGATTCTTTCCTCATACTGCTGTCTGCATAACATATCAAATGTCACCTTCTTTTTTAACTCCAGGCCAATTAATAGCCATAGCCATTCTTACTTTTGTCAACCCTCTGAGTGTACAATCCCAGCTGGACCACAAACTGGTTTGGAGTACAATTCATAACAGAAGCATCCTTCAGGCTTTACTTACTCAACTCAGAAAAATCCCACTGACCCCAGAAAGGGTTACTCACATGCTAAAGCCTGTAAAATCAGACTCCTTGATGACATAGTTATATTTTTCAGAGGTGTGGGACTCTTCTCGCATCCTTGCATACATGTCAAGAAGCGGAACAAAAAATCAGCTTTCTAGTTCTGGTGCAGTAGTGCAGTGAACGCAATGCTTATTTGCAGCTCTTTTTATTTTGCTTTTGCTTTGGTTGGCTCCCAAATAATCCTTTTTATTATGTTTTATCCTTTATATCTATCCTTCTCATTCTCGGTTCTGTTGCTTTTTGTTGCTCTTTGGAGCTTTGATTAACCGCACCGGCTTTGTGCTGCAGAATCGCACTCAATGAATGGCAAGGGGAATGATTTATTTTCTGAGTCACCGCTCAAAAGACAAACTTCCATCAATCAAAAACCAGACAAGAGAGTGTGACACCACAAAGAGATATGCTAGGAGGTGCTTACAGCAAAAGGGACAGGTGGTCTTTGATAGCTGACTTACATTGCAGGTCACTAATCACAGAGATTAACAGCCAGGTGATAGACAGCGCCTGTTCTGGAAGGCAGCATGTCAAATCATCCAATTTTTCTGCCAAAATGTGAGGGTTTAAATGGTAGAGATGGCTTTATGTGTTTCCTGTATAGTTATGGCAACAGGGTGATGAGAAAGCTGGAAGACTGAAATATCTTGTCCCCGTGAAAATGTGAGCATGAATCCTGGTGGGCTGATTCTGTCCACCTTTGTGCTGCAGGAAGCAAAGTGACTTCCCATCGTCATTTGTTTTCCTCTGCAAAACTGCCTATGCAAAAATGGCATCGTCTTACTTGGCAGGGCCTGGTTTTTGTCGTCTTAAAGTAGATCTTCTCATTCCACTGCTTAGGGCAATTTTTTCCCCTATTTTTTATTGCTGCTGCCCTTTGTAGAATGAGCACAGCCGCAGAATACCGAGCAGCAAGCTGGATTTTATTTTCCGTCCTTTGGGCTCCACAAATCGAATCGTTAACTAAGACCTAATGCTGATAAGTAGTGAGCAAGTATCCTTTTCTTCACTTTATAGAGGAAGAGATGAGGCATGGGAAGTCAAAGTGCCTTGCTTAAGGTGGTACAAGAACAAAGCAACAGACCTGAGAGGAGAGTCGTGATCTCCCAGGCAGAGTCTGATATTGAGCCCTGGATTTTTTGAGAATCGAGTCACATAAGCACAGCAGAATACTTAATTTAAAAAATCTTGGCCAATGCTTGTCGGAAATCTTTGTGTGAGAAGAGTAGTATGAACCTCAGGTATTATTAACAAGATGCTCTTTCATGTTTGGATAGTGCCCTTCAGTCAGGAAGACTGTGGAGCATGTATAATTGCTGTTGAGTCTGACCAGTGAAATCCCATGGTGAATGATGAAAACCCCACTCAGTCAAAAGAGAGAGAGTTTTTCGCCACGTTGTACATTCATCTTCTCCAAACCACCAACAGGTATTGGGGTCAGACCAGCAATGTTATTTGGGAAGTTAGCTCCAGCTCAGCATCCTAAGCTGCAACCAAAGATGTTGTGACTTCAGATGCTTAAATGACTTTGTGGCTGTGGTTATTAATGTCCTACACCAAGTTAAGTCATCACTTGACATTTAACATCTTATTTGAAACAACGCAGTCCACTGTGACAGTCCCACCACACTTCCATGAGGATGCAAATGCCTGGTTTGAGGCTCTGTATTTTGGTTTCATGACACGAAACGTTGAAGCTGGGTAATCTTATTTGGTCATTTCCATTTGTCCAGAAAAATCTGTGATATTGCCTGCCATTCCACACCTGGTCTAAAGCACAAAGCCAGCATAAATGTAGTGTTGAATGTTCCGATGTATTCAGCAGATATTTAGGCATGTACTTAGGGGTGATTCAAATCAAATTTGTATTGCCAGGTGATCAGAGGCTGCAATGATCTGATCTTAGCAAATACACAACCATGGCTTAAGCAGTGTGATGCTATTTACCAGATTTCTTGGAGATTCTTCTATAACATAAAAGACTCCTGTGTTTTTTATTAAACTTTAAGCTTCAGATTTATAACAGAGGTTCAAATCCCAGGAGGTCTTTGTAGGAAATAAATTAAGCTGTAGGTATAACATCCTCTCACATTTTTGGCAAAGGCTTTGGAAAGAAACAGGCACAAGAGAGAAGAATGAAGAGTCGAGTTAACACGGCTTGGATTCAACCCAGTGCTCAAAGAAAGTAACAAAAACTCCCTTTTCTGGTCTCAACCACTAAGCCTTTCTTCTACTGGTAAGAGACTTGCTAGGCAATTGGTAACGTCCTGTCCAAAAGATGTGGTTTGTGACCTTTTTGTGAATAAATCTAAAACTGCAATGAGCTGGAGGCCCAGAAAAGCTTGAAACAGTAGTTGAGATTTGAAGTATGGTGGGAAAGCATGAAGGAGGCTGGAATACAATTATCTCAATTATTTCTGGTTTGCAAACCCCTAAGTCTTCCCTCATGGGCTGCAGCCTTTAGCCTGTGCTAGGGGAAGATTTTGGGGGCAGAAGTTAAAAAAGCTTTCAAATAGTTTTTGACTGGTATAAGCAGTTTGCAGCTGCAGTCATCAGAACCCTACTCTGGCTTCCCCCAAAATGGAAATGACTTTGGAAACAATCTTGGGTTTATATTGAAATACTCTTTATGAGTCTATTTAGCCATTCTTGGACAAAGTGGATTTTCTTCAGCACCTCAATTTAATAGATAATGCATAAAGGTATTTAAATAATAAATGCCAGAAGAGCCAGCCTGATAATGTAGACTGATTTAGATTCAGCCTGCAAATTTTTTCCTGAGTCACTATGTCAAACTCAAGGTTTGGGTGTGTGATGTTCCAGACATCCACAAACTGTGTAAACCAGCCTGCGTATCAGCGAGTCCCAGATTGAGAAAGAGCTGGTGGCATCAAATGCAGGTCGTCACTGAATTAATCCCACTAAAGCATTCCCATTCTTCTTCCATCACCCACCATCTGCTAATTTGGGCTCTCACCTGGGAGACTAAGATTTAAATCCTTAATTTGAATCAGACAGGACGAAGTCTTGAATGTGTCTCAAATATCCTAGGTGAAAGCCCTAGGCACAGGTTTCCTTAATCTGCTTGGGGGAGTCTTTCCTTTTTCCTCCAGAAAAGAAAAAGAGTCTGTTTTTTCTTCTGAAAACCAAGAAAATATATTTGATAATCTCTAGTTATCTCCTAGACAATAAGAAAAGACTGGTACAAGGCTCACTCGGGGTAGTAAGCTTTGTACCTGCTCTTGGGTAAGCTTTGTATCTAATTCTTAGAGGTCTGCTGTGGCCTACAGGGAACTTTTATAATGGTGGCCCACCCGAAAATGTAGCAAAAATCCCAAGACAATTCCCATGCGCACCTTGTGTCATTCAACCTCCTTTTCCCACCATTTGGTGAGGGAATTCCCACGCTTAGATACACTCCCTCTGCATCGCTGCTTCTCTGCCAAGTAAACTGAACAAGGAAACTATCCATCTTTATTACCGCTGTAAGGACTCGATGCGGTCATAGGTAACGTTTGCATTTCTGTGAGCTTCTAGGCAAAATAGGAAGAAACAAAGGCTCTTATCTGCATCTAGCTATACAAAGCAGAACTAGCAATCTTGGTAAGGCATCACAGGCCAGCTGAACTCTCTTTTACACAGGAAAACTTTTTACAGGGTTGCACATTAACTGCTCAAATAGCTGACTATACTCAACAACTTCGTGCCTGTTGTGTGTCATGCAGTTGTGTCTAGGAGTTGTCCATCCCTTGAGGAGCTCCTGAAATCATGCACAGGAGAATGATTATACTGGGTCAAGAACCATCAGGCCCTGTATCCCATCTCCCAGTGGTGGGTGCTCTGGAAAAGAAGAAGGGGAAAGTGGTTGGGAACAGTGATTCAAGGAATAAGGTTGGTCCTTGCCCTCAATACACTTCTAGAAGTTCAGCAAATGGACCTGACCTCTGAGAGTTTGTCTAATCCCGTTTGGCTCTCAAATGCTTTTGGCCTTTGCAACATCCTGTGAGTAGTCCCACAGCGTGATTACGTGTTGTGTGAAAAAGCACTTGTCTCCTTTAAACTTGCTGCCTGGTGTGTACAGGTCTTGTCTCTTCCATGGGGATACTGATGAGCTTACAGCCCTTTCCATAAGAGCAAGGCTTTGAGCTGATACCCCCTCTCAGATGTACCTTGTACACTCTTACGCATTATTTCTGCTCTCACAGAAGAGAACTGAATGAAAGCTGGGACTCTTTTAGGAAAGAAGGCATGTCTGCCTTTTCTCCACTGCAGGCTCTAATACTGCCTCTAAAAACATTGACACTAGCAGGAGTGGCTCTGTTTGCTGCAGGAAAACTAGGAAAGAGAAAACCATTGGCAGATAAAGTTTAAAGCATAAACGTTGTCATGTATCTGCATCCTTTTGTAAAAGTGTCACGTTGGTGTGCACCACCTCATATGTGAAACAGAGCTCAGAGCCCATCTCCTGTTCTACATCCTTTGGATGCAGCCCAGTGCCTGAGCTGCTCACAGGGTAACAGCTTGAATTGAAGGAGAGGTGTAATGTAAAATTTGAAATATCTGAATTCTTTTTTTTTCTTTTTTTCTTTTTTTTTTTGGCTTGGCTGTGAAAATAATAGAATAATAGTTTATGCTTGCATTGGCTTTCGCTACGGCAATTGAATGGCAGGGGATGTCATAGGCTCAGCTGAATTTGGAGGAATATACTCAAAGGTATGCTCCAAAAGCAGTGCTAGGGACAGATTCATTTTGTACCTGCCTGTTTATTAACACTATTTGTACAGACGCTCTGCAGAACAGTGTGACAGAGAACTTGCTGCAGCAGAGGGAAGCTCTCACCTGATCAGGCAGGACATACAGCATAGGGAAAAGTGAGTATTACTGTCCCTCTTCTGCAGGCAACGGCAAGTATCTTGTCCAGGTCACAGTATTCAAGTAACTAACACCCAGAACTCCTGCAGGATTAGTCACAAGGCCAACCTGTCCTTGTCTTACTACAGTATCGTGTGTAAAATGTCCCTGCTCGTGTCGCAGATGCTGTGGTACGGGGTAATCTGTACTTGCTTTCCGTCAACAGGGAAAGGAACAAGTCTGTTTTCTTGTGCTGATAAAATCCCCCAAAGAGTCTGACTTCAAGCTAAGTTTGTTAAAATATGAATTATCTATAAAAAGACTGCAAAGGCCCATGAATTGATTTCTGATTTTCTATGGGCTTATTTTAGGACTTCTCTGTGAGACAATCAGAGTGCATTGAGAGATGCTAGGGATTGATTAATCAGTATAACCCCTACTGTGTCCAAAGCTTAACTTTCAATTACACATCAAGCTTAGGCAGGAGGCCGTATATTTTTCTTATGTAAAATGCCTATGGGGGTAAAATAGAGAGATAAAAATAGAAAATTAGAAATAGAAAATAATTGCTATTTGTTTTTTTTCTTAAACAAAGGGCTCCCTCATTGGAATAACAAGGAGAGGTATCTAAGAAGAGATTTTAAGCGGATGTAATCCCTCTTACAAAAAGAACTCCACCCGACATCCCCACAAATCACTGTCTGCTTGACACTGCCTACACTCTGGCCAGAGGACTTACACCTGATTGCTGGGTTGCAGCTCAGCGCTGACGAGTACAGGGTGTGAACCTCCAAAATAGACCTCGATGCACTCTTCCAGGAGTACAAATGCTGCAGGACTGCAAGATGTATTAAGGAGGGGGCTTAATAAGGTAATGATAAGTGATACTGTAGCTCAGATGAAAATACAAAACATTGCATTTATATAATCCTTGCAGAATTCTGCTTTCCTACTTGCCCAAAGATATCAGAATAACAGCAGTGTTTATTTTTATTTACTTTTGCTTTTTTACCACCATGGTAAAAAATCGGAAGGTAAAATTTAGATTCTGATTTTATATTTCAGTTGTAAATCTATGTGGTGGGGTGAACAGGCTGCCCATGTAAGTAGAATTTGTCTTAATAACAATCCTGCAAGCACCTACAGCCAAACTAGTCACACATGATTCCTTCTACAATCAGTGAAGAAAAACAGTAATTTCTAGGGCAAGATTCATTAAAAAAAATATTTTAGACATAAATGTAAAAATATTTATTTACAGACATAGATGAATTATTACTTAGAAGTGATTCTTTCTCTTTATTGACTCCAAGGAGACCCTAGGTTGACATGTTCAAGAGCAGGAGTCTAAATTTGGTTGGATTAACCACACTGTAGAGTTCATAATTCATGTTGTTGCATGATTGTGATTTCTTAATGATTTAAGCCTTTCAAGGAGGTCCATTTGCATCTCTCCCATGTTGCAGGCAGAACAGACAGGCAGAAGGGAGGTGACCTGGACACGGTCACGCTCGAAGTCAGTGGCAGAGACTGCACAAACCCCAGCTCCTGTTTGCACTTCAGAAGATTGTTTGCTGGAGTTCTTGGATTGTGTGCCGGTATTCATGAAAGCCAAATATTTTTCACATTTTTCAATAGATAAAATGCTTGGTAAGAGATTAAGTGGTTTATCCAAGTCCAAACTGGAAACTAAATTCTGGATTATTGGTACTAAGATCACTCATTCAGTGACTAAGTGATAAGTCGTTTGGTGTGCCATAGGAAAACATGTCTTGTATATGACTTTTTGTGGCAAAACAGAATGATTTATTAAGTCATTCTTATAACGAAGAGGAAGTTTTTGTATCATTTAACAAAATGAATGGAAAGGCTCACTGGTCTGCTGAAGAAGAGCTTTGCTACCATGCTCAGGATTCCAGCTTGAGGAATATTCCACGAAAAGACATTGTGGGAAGAAAAGGTGAAAGCAAATGAAGCAGCTGGGGAGGTGTACTGGGTTTGTGCAGCAAGGTTTTGGTAGCAGGGGGCTACAGGGGTGGCTTCTGTGAGAAGCTGATAGAAGCTTCCCCTACATCCAATAGAGCCAATACCAGCCAACTCCAAGATGGACCGGCCACTGGCCAAAGCCGAGCCCATCAGCGATGGTGGTAGTGCCTCTGGGATAACGTATCTAAGAAGGAGGAAAAAAAAAAAAACAACAAACCAGCGGGACACGAAAGTCCAGCCAGAGCGAGGAGTGAGAATATGTGAGAGGAACGACTCTGCAGACACCAAGGTCAGTGAAGAAGGAGGGGGAGGAGGTGCTCCAGGCACCGGAGCACAGATTCCCCTGCAGCCCGTGGTGAAGACCATGGTGAGGCAGGCTGTCCCCCTGCAGCCCATGGAGGTCCACGGTGGAGCAGATATCCACCTCCAGCCCGTGGAGGACCCCACGCTGGAGCAGGTGGATGCCCGAACGAGGCTGTGACCCCGTGGGAAGCCCACGCTGGAGCAGGCTCCTGGCAGGACCTGTGGACCCATGGAGAGAGGAGCCCACGCTGGAGCAGGTTTGCTGGCAGGACTTGTGACCCCGTGGGCGACCCACGCTGGAGCAGTTCATGAAGATCTGCAGCCCGTGGGAAGGACCCACGTTGGAGAAGTTCATGGAGGACTGTCTCCCGTGGGAGGGACCCCACGCTGGAGCAGGGGAAGAGTGTGAGGAGTCCTCCCCTGATGATGAAGGAGCAGCAGAGACAACGTGTGATGAACTGACCGCAACCCCCATTCCCCGTCCCCCTGCGGCGCTGGGGGTGGAGGGAGACAAAATCAGGAGTGAAGTTGAGCCTGGGAAGAAGGGAGGGGTGGGGGGAAGGTGTTTTAAGATTTAGTTTTTATTTCTCATTACCCTACTCTGATTTGATTGGTAATAAATTAAACTGATTTTCCCCAAGTCAAGTCTGTTTTGCCTGTGACGGTAATTGCTGAGTGATCTCCCTGTCCTTATCTCGACCCACGAGCCCTTCGTTATATTTTCTCTCCCCTGTCCAGCTTAGAAGGGCAGTGACAGAGCTGCTCCGGTGGGCACTTGGCATCCAGCCAGGGTCAACCCACCACAGGAGGGGAGAAGGCAACCGAAGATGTAAATGGCTCTTCTAAGCCGTACCTTTAATGACTAGTTAGACCAAAGATTAGAAGTAATTAAACTAGCTCTCAGTCAACAAAAGATGCAAATAGATTGTAAAGCAGAGTAGGATTACATTAATTTACACTAAACCAAGAGTAATTAGTTAGTGTTTGTGCAGTGCTTAGAAAGCCGAAAGTGCTATATAAATGTTAATTATTATTATTTGTTTCAAATAGTTGCAACAAACAATCTTTTATATGTCTTACAAGAAAAGCAACTCGGTAACAGGCTCCACCATTTAACTGAGGTGTAGCAGAGTGCTTTCTAGAAAACACACTGAATCTTATTCAGTGGCTCTCTCTCAATCGTGAACTTTTCACTTGAAGTCATCAGGTGACTTTCTATCTCTGGAAAGCCTATCTTCTGGAAAAATGGGGAAAAAAAAAAAAAGACCACTCAAAATGCCAAGGCTAGATGCTTACCACGAGGCCACTATCCTTGCAGTATACTGTGTGCATTTCTGACCTTGCACAAGGTCAAAAGACAACAGGATTTAAGAGCCATGGGTTTAAGTAGCGAGTAAAACATCTTCAGTTGTTCCTGAGATGGAGAGATAGTTATGTCTACTGCTGAGAAGCAAGAGCCTGGGAAACAGCACTCGATTCTCTTATGTCTATCTGTACCACTAATTTATTGTGTGATCCTGGACAAGCCATTTAACCTTTTGGGCCCATTTTATGAAAAACAGATATAACCACACTTAGCTGTTTCACAGCCAAGTACAGGGTCTTGTTTGATGCTTTTAAGCATGTCATTTCAATAAATAACCTATGAGACATGTATCACTATTAAGAAGATGACCTAGAGAGTCTAGGAGACTTACAAGAAACTTATTAGGTGAGATCATACAGTTTCAGGATGGATTCTGGGCCATGACATGCTAATGATTTGCAAAGATTATTAGGCTCGTTGGAATTGCGGACGTTAAAGAACCGTAAAGTAAAATGCTTATCTGCTTTTTTGCAATAAATTCTTGACCCAATTTCCTTCCTACCTTGGCAAACTCTTGCGATTGTATGTTTTAAAAATCGCGAAGGATAATTCAATTACGAAAGTAATTTATAGGAAAGAAATATTTTGCCAGGATATGAGCTAATAAAAATCTGTATTTAGCGCTCACAATTTTCAAAGCGGTATACAAATGTTAATTTATTAGCTAACAATTATATCTGTAAAGAAGGAAGTGGTACAGATGGAGACAGAGGAGACAGCAACATCCTCAGTCATAAGCTCCTGAAGCCAAATGTCTCATTGTACGTATCATCGCCCAAGTGAGGCTGGATCAATGCTTACATCTGTTGGATGCAGAAATCCGCAGGAAATCCAATTGCCAAGAATCCTTTAAACGTAAGTTTGCTTTTACCAAAGTTCAGGCTTCTGGGTTTGAAAATGTCAACCCTGGTGGAGGAAAGGCTCCACGTTTCAATGTTTCTGATGACAAACCTGGCTTGAGATGTTCCCTCCTGCTAGGGCTCAGCCACCCTGCTGCTTGCTGCCTCCCTGGGGAAACCGATGCAGCTGTTTGTAAAACCACACCATAAGCAGATCAGGGGAAATGGGCTGGAAAGAAAAAGAAAAAGAGCCCTTATCTGCCAAACCCTTACCTCTATTTTTTTAACCTCCCCCAACTTTAATTGGGCTAGATGAAAATCAATCTGGTTTTATAGTGGGGTTTCACAAGTAGTTGCGCTGGCTCAAGCAAGAGGGCAATACACGGGGCGGTGGCGGGGAGGAAAACAGATGGGGAAACTCTTTTCCACCATCTAAACTGGAAGATGGAACCACATGCGTTTTAGGTCACGGCATGCAATATCTCGCCTGATCTAAAAATCTGTATTTCTAGTCAGTTTTCAAGCAGTACAACAGGGGGTTTCTAATAACCCTCCTTATACGTCTTTTCCAGCTCTAGCCCCTACCACCCATGATCAGACGTACATTTTGTAACTCTGAGAGATAATACCGCTCCGTTTCTGCCCAGAGAGATGCTGCTGCTTCGTGGAAGCTGCCTTGCTGAAACCCCTCTGCTCCACGTCCATACCTCATCCATTTCTCCTTGCTTACAAACCAAAGTTTCTCTTGTCTTTAACTGGAATTTCTGTTAATACTTTATTCTCTCTGCAATGTCTTTGCTACACTGTTTTCAAGAAAAGATGAAAACTGTTGAAAGTGAAACAGTCAAATGCAGCCAGGATTTTCTTCCTCTTTTTCTTTCGTTTTATTTCAGTAGCAGTTATTAGCATCCCATATAGGAGAAATGAATGTAAAAAAAAAAAAAAAGATTAGATATTCCCTACTGCCTTGGAGCTTTTTGTTTCTTAAATCATGCTGCATGCAAGCTATATTTTAAGAAAAACAAAATGCTTTTTTCTCTCTGTGTCTCTGACTGGTGAGGAGTGAATTTGTTGTGTCATCTCCTGGCTGGCATTGGATTTTACACCAGCAATGGCTTCTGCGAACGGTGCATCTGATCCAAAGCCCATTAAATTACATGGAAGTATTTTCCATTCATTTCACCTGGGGAGTAAAATGGGGCTTTATAAGCTCAGCTCCCTGTACAAAACCTTTTAACGTTCACATTTATGGTATGGGCTGCACTGCATCATATTTCAGCCTTCAAAAGTGTCATTGCTGAGGATGAAAAGGAATAAAATTAAGAAATTGGAGTCTTTTGGAAATCTCTTTCCCAGAGTGAGCCAAAATGAACCTATGAAGAAACATATAACAAAGTGCATTAGCAATTTTTTCAGATGTAGCCTGTGACCTTGAGAGCCTCCGATTTGCAAGGATCCCCCTGAGGACCTTCAAGGAGGCCTGGTTTTGATGGAGAAGGTATTTCTCCAAAATTAGGCTCCTTTCTGACATAGTGCCTACTGTAATTAAGGCTTTTTTGAAATTTTAATTCTGTAATTATATGTAGCTGGGGTCTGGGACAGCCTCACGTTCAAGCTGTCACTAAACACGCTCAATGCCTCGTTGGGTCATTAGGCTTATAAACATGTTGAACCTAAACACTGGGGCCTGTGCGTTTAAGCTGGTTTCTTGGGTAGGTAAAGAGGCATTTATATTTTCGTTTAGCTTGAGTGATACCAGCACCTGCCACTCGCTCTAAACAGAGCAGTTAACCCATAACTCCCTCTGTCAACTCCCGTTGACGGAAAGCAAAGCAGATAAATTAATGGCTCCCCTGAGAGGAGCGAACGGAGAAGACTCGTGTAAACAAATACCTCACAAAATACAACTGTATTAATGGGAATGGAAATGAAAGATAAAAACACCTCTCCCCATCCTTGGATAGGCACAGCAGGCTGGAGGCAAACACCCACAATGACGCTGAAGGTGGGGAACACACACCAGACGCTTCGCAGCTGGTGCGATGGCAATTAGTGCATCCCCAAAGCAGAGGAAAATATTTCAGCCCGGCCAACACCAATGGCTGGGATGTCTTTGCAGCTTTCTTGAAGCGTGTGGATGTGTAAATATGTCCCTTGCCCCTCTATGCGGGCACGCACACCCCGCAAACGGTGATTAAAATTGAAAGGAGGGGGAATATGTGCTTCTTTTAAAAATTTGTTTTGCTCTTAGGGAAACACAGTGGCTGATCCGTGCTTCTTGGCTTCTTCCCTCATCTGTGGGTGGGTTCAGTATCTTCAGTCGTTCTGCCTCAGACGTACTGGGGACGTGGTGCTGTGGCATAAACTGAAGAGCATTCAATTATTTCTTCTGTCAAGGGACAATATTGCGACACTTAGATATCCTGGTGATGGCAATCTTATAACAACCCAAATCAGTAGGTCAGTTGATTGGGCCCTAGTCTGGGGATGAATCTAATTAAGAAAGAGGATTTTTTTTTTCCCCCCATCTCTATGACATTCCTCTCTCAAATCTGTTTCTTCCCTTTCCCTGTGATGGGAAACTCTGAATTTTACTTGCTTTTCCTGTGACTGCCTATTTAAATTTTTGAGTGGTCCTGGGCACCACAGGGTTTGTGCACCTCGTAGTCCTCTGAGGCAGAGACATTTTTGCACAGACAAAAAATTGAAGCAAAGACCTTTCCCTACCTCACCCTGGCTGGTCATTTTCACCCATGCATGTCTCCTTCCTTGAGATAATACAAGCATCTGAGTGACTCTCATCTGGTATAAATGATTGCACAAATGAAAATAAAATCAAATGTGTTTTTGCAGACCAGGGATACAATCTGGTTCACTATTGCATGGTAGGGCGGCCAGGATCTGCTGCTGGCCAAAGCTATGGGCTGAGGGGGGATATATGGGAGACCATAATGCTGTGTTTAGGGTAACAGCAGGTCCCTGTCACCCTCCTATCCTGGTCAGGATTGCACCATAAGTCCTGCCTGCTCTGCATCCCCAGATGTTGCAACATCTGGATGAGAGGGTGTGAAGATTTTAGCCAGACTGGAGGATCTTAAGCATCTTTTTGCCTCCCTTGCACCTCAGCTAGCCCAGGAATGTGGAGGGGAAGCCTGTAGCTGAGCTTTCTCTCGGGTGTTAGGCTACAAATTGTAATTCAGGGAAGGATGTGTGTAAGGGGGGACGAGTACAGCATCAAAGCAAGGAGCTGTAAATGGAAATCTTATTCACATGTGTTTTACCTCCTACCCTGGCATTGTTTAGTGTCTGTGCGTTGGCTTGGACCGAAGCCAATGAGTCAAACAACATTCTCCGTGTAATTATATGCTTAATGGAAACAAGCAGAGGTCTCCATGGCCTAGATTTGGAGAGGATTGTTTCTTAAGTAGTTGCCTCTGAGGAAGAGGGGGGAGGAACATGCAGAAGCCAAGGAAATGAAATGACATTGGAAAGGCACCAGTCGTGGTGGGAGCACATGGTCTAGGGGCTCTGCTCTGCTCCCCAGCCCACTCTAACAGCAGTTAGTGGCTGCTTTGGCACCTTCTTGGCCAGTAAATAAAGAGCAAGAAGTTGCACCAAGTGGTCATCTTGCCCAGCTGAGGTCCTGCCAGCTGCAGCTCTGAAAGCACACGGTGGCATCAACGCCAAAAGCAGAGACCAGGGGTGTGACAGAGCTGATCTGGCCAGATTTGTGGTGACGTGGAGTATTTCCCTCCCAGCCTGGTTTTCCACATCACCCTTTCTTCTAGACGTTAATGGTCCTATAAGGGCAGTGGCAATAAATAAATGTGCCTACCCTGGAGCCTCATTAGTGTAAAGCCCAGCGTTATAATTTAATTTATTAACCCTGCATAAGCTGGGTTGGCATGAGGATGGCAGGCATGAGTCTCCTTCCACCTTCCCTCCCACTGTCTCTGCTGCGGCAATGGCAGGAGAGCAGGCAGAGAGCTGGGCATGGTAATATTTTAAGCCCCTAATTTTATGCTGCTGTGAAAAACTGCTTTCGAGAGGAGGGCTCTGCATAAATGTATGGGGAAGGGGTGTTGGATCACGGACAGACACGTCGAGATCCTGGCCGAAGGCGAACATGCCTGTGGCTCCCTTGCTTCATGCTTTTCAGCTCACATTAGCTGATCCATATCGGAGCGGGCAGCAGTTTCATGGGGGAAGTGGGAGAGAAGGTGTAGACCACATATCTGACTCCAGGATTTTGGAAACAAGGTAAATGTGATGGGGAAGGGGCAGAGGCAATGGCTGGGATCCCAGCGTTGGGCTCAGGGTCAGGCCAACGCTTTCTCCTATAGGACTGCAGAGGGAGAAACACTCCAGGAGAGTGCTTAAGTAGTATATTAATTATGTCCAGGGAAGTCATCCTTCCCCTGTACTTGGCACTGGTGAGGCCACACCTCAAGTGCTGTGTTCAGTTTTGGGCCCCTCACTCCAAGAAGGACATTGAGGTGCTGGAGCGTGTCCAGAGAAGGGCAACGAAGCTGGGGAAGGGTCTGGAGCACAAGTGCTGTGAGGAGCGGCTGAGGGACCTGGGGTTGTTCAGCCTGGAGAAGAGGAGGCTGAGGGGAGACCTCATCGCCCTCTACAACTACCTGAAAGGAGGGTGTAGCGAGGTGGGTGTTGGTCTCTTCTCCCAAGTAACAAGCGATAGGACGAGAGGAAACAGCCCCAAGTTGTGCCAGGGGAGGTTTAGATTGGATATTAGGAAAAACTTCTTCATGGAAAGGGTTGTCAAATATTGGACCAGGCTGCCCAGGGAAGTGGTGGAGTCCCCATCCCTGGAGGGATTTAAAAGCCGGGCAGACGAGGTGCTTAGGGACATGGTTTAGTAGTGGACAGGTACGGTTGGACTCGATGATCTTAAAGGTCTTTTCCAACCAAATGATTCTATGATTCTATGTCAATATTAATAGCTAGCCTTTCTGTGTCCCTTTCTTAGCCGACACCTTCCACCCCTTTTCTGGCCTGTGCTAGCATTTTATAAACTGGTCTGAGAACTACAGCGGCTTTCCAGTTGGCCTGGGGTTTTATATAAGCTAAGGCTGAAATTAAAGCATTTCACTAAGAGATAAGAAACGGCCTCAGTAATTTGTAAGTTTGGAAACAAATGTATTTCAACTTTTTTTAAGCAAACAAAAAACCAAATACACATGCAAACAGCAACAAAAGCTGTAAATGGTTTTGATGGTTACATTTGTTGCTAAACGGGAATACTAATAATGTATTGGTCCTCAACCAGATTTTTCACCAATCTCATCTGGGAACAGCTCTACTGAAATCAGAGACACAAAGGAGATATCTACACTAGTAAATTAAATATTTTATTACAGTAAATAACAGTCTGGGACTGTTCCCTGGTACTGAGGCCAACTGGCATGGAGAAGCCTTCATCTATATAATAAACCCTCCTAGTATCCAAAACAGGGTGGCTGTAGTCTTCTGCATTTTGGGACTGGTCCCTGGCCCATGCTGATGCCTGAGCCATGCTCAGAAATTGTTTGGCCCAGGTCAAAACATTGCCAGGAACCTCTATTAATTGTCAACAATATAAACAATAACTCCCGGTATCGTTTAATTTACTAACATAAACAGAGCCAAAACTGCAGCTGGCCAAACTGTAAGGAAATAGGTACCTCCATACTTACAGTAGGTTTTGGATTCTTTTGTAAAAGAAAATGGGCTCCTTATTTTGATTGTCGATTAATTACGCAAGCCATGAAGTCGGTGTGATGTCCTGCTCTTTAACCCATGCTAGCATTGCCTTATGCGCATTGCAGAGACCATGGAAGAGCTACATGGTGGTAGTCTCACAGCTGGCAGGCTCGAATGTAACAATAATTGGGACCTTGGATTTTTTTTTTAAGGAAGTCCCTGCTCCTTCCCTTTCCTCCCCAGGTTGTTGTGCAGTGCAATTTTTCTCAGCCTTCAATTTAATTTTCTTTCATCCTCTTTTTTTTTTTTTTTAAAGAGTAAAAAGAGCAAATTAAATGGAACTGATCTTTCATTACAAGAAGTCCATCGATGGAGCAGATATCATTTAGAGCAGGTTGTCTAGGAGGGAAGGCAATACCAGCCAGAGACGAAATGTTGCCAGGTTGCACTCCCGACTCTAATCTCTGATTTCAAGCTATTACATGAAGCCCTGCAAATCAACAAACAATGCGAACAATAATGAAGGGCTGTTTAAGAAAGAAAGATGCCATTTGGGGGGATTACTGGACGTGAATGCTATCTCTCCCAGCTCTTGGCAAAGAACGAATTGGAATCGCGTTGTCGTCAAATCAAATATTCCTAAAGCACCCCTAGGGATTGTTTTGCAAGTTTGTTAATATTTTAAAAGCATCCCTTGATCTCACCCATGCCTGCATGCAGCTATGATTTCATTATGCACTAAACCAGATGTCTTCTCTCTCTCTCTCCCCCTTCTCCCCTCTCTACTTTCAACTTCAAGTTTTCACCTTAATAAGGTGCATTATGAACAATTGATTTTGAAGCCCATGAGCACGTGGAATCTGCCAGGAGACAGGGCACTTTAATCTTGCCGTGTTTGCAGAATTGGCCTTTTCGCCAATGCTGGCCAGCCACGAATATAAGAAACTCCTCAGAGAAAAAACAAGAAAAAAAAAAAGCAAACAAAACCTTTCCCTCAGAGCCGTAGGACAGAAACGCAGAGCCATGATTGTTCAGAGCAGCTCGGGGGCCTGATTCTGAAATCCTGTCTCCAAGACAAATTCCCAACATTATCTTAAATTACCTACACATTACCCGTAACTCTCTTTTTTGAATGAAAGCTGAATAAGCAAGTATTGGAGGGGCGTACCAATGAATGAATGAAAGCCTGGGATCTTTGTACATTTTCCTATGAAAAACCACTTAGAGACCTAACAGGATCAAGACTATCTACCTCAGCAGTATTTATGCTGCTGTTTATCTTCAGGATACTTGACATAGAGGTGGGCTCTCCCTCAAGGCCAGGGCTGGGACTTTGCTTGACATCCGTAAAGTGCCATCCATCAAGTTTATTAATCATGAATCACAAGATGATAGAAAGTGTGGGCAAGGCAGGTCAAATGCTCTGGCCCTGGCCAAAGAGCAGGCATCTAAGCAGTGCTATTCCTAGCAACAACCCATGCTCCTGCCTATCCATCACCATAAAAAAAGACTAGCTTGTTTTCTGGCTGAGCCCTTTCTACTTATGAGGTTCTGTTTGTTTTTATCAATTTTGTCATTCTCAGATATGGATATCACACCAAGATAAACAGAAAGGTAGAATAATTAAAGGACTGTGCACTCATTAGTAATAGAAGTTTCCTTGTCAAGCTGTCCATAGTATAAATAAAAATGTCTTCTCACTAAAGAAGTCTATGAAATGACCACAGATGGTGCGTTGGAAAGCAGCGCTCCAGTTACAGCTGGGGAAGTGGAGGCAAAGAGGGAGAATGTTGAGGGACAAACCCATGTGGTGAATCACTTGATGCTTCAGCTGGCAGCAGAACCAGGAACTGAATGGAGATCTTCTGATTCCCGGTCCAGATCTAGTCTAAGGTTTGCAGTTAGGCTAATCTCAATTTTGAGGTGTTTATGCTTTTCTGTCACCGCAGGGGAAGCATTATCTTCTGGAGAGCACATTTTCATCCCAAGCTTGTAGGCTTAACAGCTAAAATCCCTTCCTCCCTCCCCTTGCCACATGTCTTGGCTTTTTTCCTTCCTAGTTAAGTGTATTCAAATATGCAGATGCTTCAGTGAACTCAAGAGTGGATATTTCAGTGGTGACTTCACATGCTCCTTCTAAATTTGACTATTAAGCCATTTTCTTTCTTTAAGTGTCTTTTAAACAAAACAGAGCTGGATCGTTGGATGTTTCTTTTTATCTGTATGGCTTTTAAGGCCTCATTTAATATGTAGACTCCAGACAGCAATTGTCAGACATATGTTTTACCTCTCTAGAAAAACACCAGTTTGACAGCAGAGGACTGGGCAACTTCCTAAGTCGGAAGCAGCCTGATTCACAGAGTGAAATAACTGCTGCTATTTCAGATCAGATTAGCTCTAAAGACCATCCAAAGACAAACCGTGTCTCTGGGAGGCACCTGCACATGGTGACTTGGTTGTGGGGATCCTCCAGATGTAGTCATGCTCCACACTTCTCTTGGGGAGGACATTGTGGTCCCAGGACAATGTCTGAAGGTCCTGCCTGCAGGGCTCAAACCTCAGCAGGAAACATTTTCGTTATCATCTAAGGAGAGAAGTTTATGCAGAGGCTGAAGGAGCCTGCTCGTTTGGGCAGGCACAGAGAGATAATAAGACACACACTGACCAGGGGAAGCTAAGGAGAAACCTTCCATGGGTGTGGACTCTTTATAGCGACCATGGAGTTTACCTTCCCAAATCAAGAGAATCAGCCTCCAGAACAATGAAAGGAGCAAACAGGACTTGAAGGTGCATAGGAGCGTAAAATTTGAGTGCGCTCCAGGGTCTGAAATGTAAACAGGAGAAAAATTTGATGTTGGAGTTGTAAGAGGGAGTAAAGCTTGCCCAAATGAAGGAAGAGACTGGCATGGTGGAAGAAGTACACAGCAGAATTGTGAGATGTGTATCAGGAGCATTTGTTTCTTTAAGGCTCAAGCAGCTTGAGGCAGCAAGCCCTGATAACCACTTGAGAGCTGGCTGATAAATGGGTCAGATGCGTTCTGTCACGCTTGGCTGGGGATGCTGGCCATGAAACAGAGAGGGGGATTTGTGTGGAGTAGAAGGTCCATATAGCCCATGCTGTTTGTGTCACTGCTTTGTGAGTCATTGCTCGAGATAAGAAATAGGACCTTGAAGAAGAGCCTGGAAAAGAGTGTACAGTGGAGGTATCGGGCTATGCCTGCTGCAATGTGATGTTCTTCAAACTTCCCTTGCATTAGGACCTGAGCCACTGAAATGCACGTCGAAGAGTGATAGCAGGGAATGAATGTAATGATCATATCTGCTTAATTACAGCTGAAATATTACAGATGCTTTCTTATTGCCTTAAAACAACAACAGCAGCAACAAAAACATGGTTTTATCTGTTAGCTTAAGGCAGGGAGGAGGGTGCACATATTCCAGGGTTTGTTTTGGGAATAGAAGAAACGCGAAGGAGACTGTCCGAGCCTGTCATGGCATATTAGAAGCTCTGAGGAAAGGGGAAGATGGCTTAATCCATCCAGAAAGGTTTGTTGCCTTGTCCCAGATCAGTAAATGTTGACCTAGTCCAGCTCAATTGCGTCCCAGTGATCCCAGTGCAGGGCTTGTAAATCCAGACCCTATTACTAATAAAATTAAAATGGTTTCATTATGTCTCTATAGCTCAATACCTGCAAAGGGCTGTCTGCAATTCTGCTTTTACCTTCCATACCTGTAAAAAAGGAGGTAATCTTAAAAGCAGACCAGAACGAAGGACTGCTCATTCCTGTATCTGTGCTCCATAGTGCAGAGCACAGGCCATGGTTATCCTTCTTCTCCATGAATTGATCCC
>VYZW01050686.1:1028-30291 GCA_013401315.1 Balaeniceps rex
CCGAACCTTCATTAGAAATACTAATTACACATCATATACAGGTAGCACAGCCTTACCTAATTTTTTCAACTACAAATTTAATATTTGTATTTGGAAACAGATTTCATTGAATTACTGGTCTTCACATTTTCTTTTACTTCTATTCACATTTGAAATACTTTTTATTGTGAGAACACCCTTGTAGAATGTAATAAATCCATTTTGATTTAAGAATACTCCTGAACTATACCCTTGGAATAAGCCCAGCATCTAGTTTTAAAATTATTTCTTCATCAGCAGGTCCAAAGAGCACATATTCCAGATTTCCAAAAATGACATTTAATCAGATTTACAGAATCAATTACAATTACAGAAAAAAAAAAGTATGTATGAGTATATTCCAATATTCCAAACAAAGAGTTCTCTTCCGTCCCTACGAAATCCTATCCCCTTGCTTGGAGAAGCTCAGTTCTAATGATGTCTTGACTTCAATGCAAGGTAAAGTATATGCAATTGGATACCAAGCTGACCTTTATAATAGTTGAGAACTGGGAGTACTAATGGTGCCTAAGTATTTATCCTACAATTTAAATGCAAGAAAATAAAATCCTGACACTATTTTGATTTCTGTGATGCAGTCATTTGTTAGTGGGGGAATGATTTCAGTCCTTGAATTGTGCCACTGATTTTAAAGCAAATGTGCTTTGCTCTGTGTATTAACAGTATCTGAAAATTGGAAGGAGGAGAGTAAGACAGAGGTTTTTCCATTCCTGAAGTTCTCTGAAATCCTTTGAGAAAAGATACGTTAAAGTTCAAAATAATACCATTCTCTGAGTCTTGCTTCACCTCAGAAAAACCTGGATCAGTGAAAACAGCAATATTCTACAAATAAAAAAATCCTGTTCTTCACAACGATTACTGTATCTTGTATAGTGTAAAGCCCGCACATACCTACTGTATGTAGTGGTGTTTCTCTATCTTTGATAAGTTTGGTTTTTTTAGGATCATCTGAAATCTACTTTTTTGTTATAAAATTATTGTGATGCATTTTTAAGGAAAGAAAAAAAGATCTCAGATCTTCTGAGGTCAGAAAAATATGCTCCCCCTATTAGAGCATTTAGCTGAGATGCTCCCCCTATTAGAGCATTTAGCTGAGACTTCTAAGAAAAGCCACTCAGTGGCATCTCCACACAAGTTATATAGAAAATGACATTTCCACACAAGTTATATGGAACAACAGAAGAATGCTCTTTTGTTACTTCTTAGGTAGGAAAGTGAGATTTATCTTTTATGCTCAGCAAGATCAGTTCTGCTTAGTCATCAGGCCATTTCCTCTTATTCTTGTGTCCTTTAGAAATACAAGGGAAAGCCTGTGATTTTAGTTCAACCTTTTAATGTATCCATATGTTTGCTTTTTTTGAAAATAGTTGGATAACCACAGGTCTTTCAATGAAGTCAACACAAGATGCTATATAATTGATGTTAGCCTGGGGCAGCAGTTATACATACACCCCTAAGTGACATGGAATGTAAATTTATTTTTTCTGCTGCTCACAGAGCTACTTATTTACCTGAGCAAGCAATTCTGGTGTTTGAAGAACTTGAGCCCGTTGTGAAAGTCATGTAAAATACTGTACAGTAAGATACTTAAAAGCAGGTTAGAAATTCATGGGTTTTATCACTTTTCTTGCTTTTTAATTACCAGTGGCTAATGGTGAAGGTTTGGATTCAATTCAACCATTTAATAATGGTTGGCTATGTATCTGGAGATTTCTAAATCAGATAATTCTACTGTCAAGTAGATTATTTTGTGTAAGATACTTGCTTAGACTTGGCTGGAAACTGTAGTGTCTGGAGACTTTGACAGAGCGTTGCCTTAAAACCCCTCCAGGATATAATAAATACTATAATCTAGATTTGCACAGATGGAGAAAGTAAGGCATGTGGTTTGTGTAACGTATTTAGGACCATACAGTGCATTGGAAACAAGAGAAATTAATGTGGCCCCAATGTCATACTCTAATCACTCACCTGGAAATCTCTCTTAAATTGGACACAGTTAGGTGACACAACAACCTGCATAATGGCAGATGATTCCCCATCAACCCCAGCACTGCAGTGCTACTTCCTGTGCATAGGGAGAAGCACATTTGAAAGAGTTTACGCCACTCTTGTGTGCATGAGGGCAAAAAGGAGTCTCACCTCAACCACCGCCTGCCAGGAAATAAACTATGCATGTTTGCAAGGGCATAAAAAAAAGAGCTATGCATTTCCTGCAGTCCACTCCTTTCCTGAAAAACTAGGAAGCCCAGAAGTTGTTATAAGAATACCTTACAGCCATATCACTCCTCAGTCTGTTCCAAGAGCTGCCCACTTTTGTGGGCAGGGTATACTTGCTATGAGCTACACTGGAAACTATCCCAGACCTCAGGTATTGGTATGCTACCAGGAAATTTTGCCAATAACTTAGTTATAACTATACTCAATCTTTCTTTTTATTGCTAAGGTATTAGCACAAAACCTCAGCTTCTTACATACACAAAATTCATAAATGTGACATGAATCTAAAGGAAAATACATCAGCTTATACTCTATAAATGTAAAACAAAATACTGTTTCTTCAAAACTGTCATATTTAAATCAGTTAAATTTGCCTAGAAATTAAAAATAATTTATTAGCTTGACAATTGTATAATACTTTATTTCAGAAAAATTACGAAATAATAATCAGGGAGTATAGATGCATTGTTCTGCTCTTTAAAGGAATACCTTATTACCTTATTGTTGTTAATCCACAAATACCTTAACCTATGAAACTGTGATAGACTTGGGATACTTCTTAGTCCTCTGGTGGAAGAAAAAAGAAAGAGTAAGAAATTTCTTAACATTAATGGTGCTTAATCACTTTATAAACGGTTGAATTTTTTATAAATAATATTATACAAGCACTAAAAAGCCACACTTCTGTAGAAATCATAGCAGAGAAAGACACAGAGAACAAGATGGCAGAGACAGTGTAAGCATTCTATGCACCTGAAAGCATAACAAAGCAGCAGGTGGTAAAGAAATGGGAGCAAACTAAGTGATACATTAATTTTTTTTCCACGACAGCATTTATTTTCCCAGGGAGTATGAGTCCCATGTACTTTGCAGTTTGTAGAAACTGCTCAGAACACAGGAGGAGACGTTCGGCATCCTGGGGACACAAATCTAAAAGGAAAATTGCTTTGAAGGTGCAGTGTGGATTGTTCAGCCATAATGCCAGAGAAGCCAACAGAAGAGAGACACCAAGCACATCAATGTACATTTCTTATTATTTTTCATATTAGTGCATATTGTGAAATCTTTTGCCCTTTTTTCACCCCTCTTCTCTCCTGTCTGCATATAAACTTAGTATTTACTCATATTCATTCACAGTCTTGTTTTAAATAAAACTGCACATCCACTGAGGCTGGAACTATCTCCTATGTGCTGGTAGGGGTTTTTGTTTAATTGTGTATCTAGCACTTTGAGCTTGCTAGTGTACTATAAATGACAGATTACCTACTAAACAGAGAATATTAGTGAGCTGCTGAGTAATTTTCACTAATGGCTCCGCTTTATTTTTCATTGCTTTAAATAAATGTTCTTGATTTCCTCTAGAATAATTCTAGATGACCTTTACATGACAAATTTTAATTGACTTAATAAAACTTTCCTCATGGATTTTAACATGTTGCAAGACTAGGGCCAGTGTTTCAGAAAGAACTAACAGGATTGATAAAAATTAACCTCACATAATCAGCCTAAAATGATCTGCCTGTTTTCCAACTGTGAAGCCTAGTCTCTAGCTTCCCATGTTTGTTTTGGGTTGTTTTTTTTTTTTTTCAACAAACCCTCCAGATACAGACAAAGGGGGAGTGGACGCCTTTTCTGATCTTGCATTTGAAAAAAAATTCTGTCAAGAGCAAACCCTACAAAGTTGAGGTGCTGTACTTTTTATTCTCCTGTATTTCTGAAAATCAGATTATCCCATGCTGCTACTTTGTTAAACTGTGTATTTGGCTTCCTCAAATAATCCATAAAAACGAACCCTGCAAATACGTATTTATGTGTCTATTGTCACAAGTAACCAGAAAATACATTACTGCAAGTAGTAAAGACAAGCAGATGAGTGTTGACAGGACATACAAAGCTCTTACACAGCTACTATCTAATTCTTCTGTGTAGTTCCACCTGTATACCCCTGAACTATTTTTCAGGTAGCAGAGCCAAAATTTCCTCATACGCTTTGTTGTTGCCGTTCTATACCTAGTTTACAGGTTTACATTTTAATTGGCTTTACTCTCTCTCTAGTAACAGCCTCACCTCGACTATCTCCAAGCCTTGATCTGTTTTGTTGTTTTTTTTTTTTTCTGGTATTAAGGCATTCAATTTGCCCCAGGTAGAGCTTAATTCCTCTAACATTTTAAAAGAGCCTGTCCCTTTCTGTATGCCTTACGTCTCTTACAAACTGATCCTTTTTGGCCTGCAGCACTCTTTTCCTACCTACTGCTAAGTTAATCAGTTTTCCTAGGATGACAGCCTTTAGTGTCCAAAAGTACATTTTTTCATGTCCCTTTAATAGCAGTGGTTTAAAAATATAAACTCATTCCCTCTTATTTGATTGACTTTAATTACTGTTTTTTCATTTTCTTATTTCAGCCAGCAGAGAATTATGTCAAACCAACAGTTAAGGAGGCACAATCTGATACTGAGATTGGCTGAGGTTCAAGGTTTATATAAATTGGTATAGAATAAAAGGAATTCACTTCTCTCCAATCATCAAAGCAGCCAGCTTGCATCATCTTTCTCAAAATGGTTTCATGGGAAGACAGATCACTTCTGTATCTGCCATCTGAACATTTCTTTTTATTCCATACCAAAAAATATTTCAAAGCCAGTGAGGGCACACATTTAAGTATTTAAAATCAGAGAATGTGCCCATTATGACTGTATACACAGTCTTAATTCTTTTAAACATACACATTACAATAATTTTCTTGTATTGTTTAGAAAATATATATATGCATCTTGTAATTTTCTCATTATTTAAACTTCTCCCTTAGATTTTACATACGTTTTATTCTTTCTAGAATACACATTTTAATAGTTTTGACAGTAACTATATATTTTACATTTTCTTTTCACAAAGCATCAAATACTTTCTTGGTGTAAATCAGGAGATGGGCTAAGGAATTTAAAGATACTAGTGGACACATTTAGATTTTCAAGACCACCTGTTTTCCACTAAAAACAGGCTAGACAACACTGAAATTCCTTAACACCTTTTCTTCTTGCATTCATAGGACCTACATACAGACCTTGAAAATCTTGTCCCTGAATTATTAAACTACATTAGTTCTTTATACATGATATCAACCGTACAAACACTAGATGCAGTTGTGAGGCTGCAGACAAGCATGAAACACTTGGAATTATGCCCTGGCCAGAAATTCAAAGTATGCTTTCCAAAAACTTTTAAGTATGCCCTGTCACATATCCATCTTTCTATGGTAGCCTCTCAGCATGTTCGTCCTACAACAGACACCTCTATCAACCTAGATCACCCACAGGTTCATGAAAGCTTTGCCTTCCTTCACTTAGCATGGTTTCTCCTCCTCATCTGCCCTACATCTTAAGCTCTTTCATAAAGCTCTCAGAGGAGATCAGTTCTCTGATCAGTACTGCCAGCACCAGTGTTCCTGTACTTGTTCTCACTTCATGTTGCCCTGCCCTGCCTTCAATTATTAAGGGTAGAGATGTACGTAATTTCAAAGGTGCTACCAATGAGTTTTACTGTTGCAATAACAGATTTCTTCAGGGAGGCCAGAAATTTGGCAGTTCTTAGACTGGGCAAGTCCTGTGTTTTTTCATTTGCCTTTCTGATACTCTTTCCACCCAGCCTTACAAGCCAGTTAGAACAGGCAGAGATCAGCCCATTAAGCCTCACTCCTCTGCTCCCTGTGGTAGAAGTTCATGCACAACTCTGTGAACTTACAGACCCTCAAGCAATTCTGGGTTGCTGGAGAAGGATTGTGTGTCTAGGGCTGAGGCAGTTAACTACTTCACTGTGAGTATAGCTCTGCTGTGCATGTCAGTGTATCTTCACCATTTCTTCCTACACAACATATATGGACTACATATAAATATGATTTACTGGTATTTCACATATAAATGATGGTCAGAGAGCATCTGATACAGAAAGCACTATGAAAGGTTACCATTTACTGTGTGTTCTACCTTTAGTAAAAGCCAGAGAAACATATTTTACTTACTGTCCAGCCAGATACAATACTAAGACATCCACATTCCTCTTAAAGCCACAGATCTTCAGCTGTTTTTCTACTGCCTGACAGTATACAGTACATTTGTCAGCATAATATACTGCATAATTATACATTCATTACAACATATGCATATTCAGTGTCTAAATTAATATGCACACCAAAATTAATATATGCATCACAGCACCTTGCAAACTATAATGTAGTCCAAGACAGATAAAGAGGTATTAAATTAGCAGCCTCTATTTTAAATTGATAAAAATACTCCAACAATTATGTTACACTTATGCTAACTTTCTTTTCAAGTAATTTTTCATTACTTGAAAAAGTAATGTCTGTTGACTGGAGAATGGGCTTCGCACTTAGGTCAGCCAACCCAGTACAAGCGGTCAACAAGAAAACTGCTTACCTTGCAATACAGTTGCAACTTTATGTTATGCAACTTTACTCTATGCACACATTTTAAAATCATGCATCCAGAAAACTCTACTTGTACCTTTAATTTTAAAAAATGTAGACACAATTTTGATTTTCAGAGTATATTACTGATGTGCTATAATTTGTAAAAGCAAGGAATCCTAGTAACATAAGGATTATGGATCTCAGTTAACTAGTGGTTGATAACAAGTAAAATGTCTATCAGAAAAAAATGTTTTTACTACAGAAGTTAGTATGCCCAACATCATTAAGATCACTACTGTTTAAAACACAGAATTGGTATAACTTTGCAAATACAAAATGGCTTGGAAACTCTGATGGGCATGTCTACAGCGGCCTATATTGGCTGCACAATGACTCCGTCGTGTTCTGGGCATATCGAATATACGTAAAATAACTGTGGGTGCACTTGCAAATGTGCTGGATCTGTGACACTTCCTGAACGGAGGAAGCAAGGAGTTTGTGGAACTCACAGTGCGCACAAGCCGCTTACTTGTCGCAAGTTGTAACTGATGTTGGGACAGTGGCCATTTGCCCAGGAACTCGATATGGCCAGGAGCCTGACCACAGCTGTCAGGTAGGGGAAAAATCCAGGACAAACGGATGTATTTTTCTTTCTACACAGACAAAATCTGCACTTGGAACAAGAGGTGCTATTTCGAGAAAAGCAGCTGTGCGACAACCCCGGGTGTGTTGCTGTTCTGTCCCTGGGCACTGCAGAAAGTGCGGGGCTGCCAGGCACAGCGGTGGGGAATGCACACCTACTGCAGGAACAGAAACCCCAGATACTGCCTTCGACAGTCACCCTCAAGAAGACTCTGCCCCAAGATTTGTATTTCTCAAACGCTATTATCTGAGATCTCCTTCCCTCCCCGCCCCGGGAGCCCCCTTCCCAGTCAGCCCAGGCTCTCCACCACATCACCCCGCGGCCCGAGGCCCCGGCAGGGCCCCCAGCCGCTCCCGCGGAGCTCAGGTATGCGGCTTCTCCCGGGCAAATCCTTCCCAGGAAGGGCAGGCTGTCGCGCAGGGGCTGGGGCCGGCTGCCTCGGAAGAGCGGCCCGCTGCCGCCCCAGGACGGACGGGGGTGGCGGGGCCGGGCCGCGCTGTCAGGGCGAGCGGGGGAGCTTAGCGCCTTCCGCCGCCGTGGGAGAACCCGCGCACGCTTTCCTTTAGAGTGCGGCAGCGAGCTTTCCCCTCTCCTCCGCGCCCCCGTCCCACCGGGTCGAGACCGGCGCCGCCCGCNGGAGGCGGGGGAGCGGTGCAGGCCCTGGCGGCGCGCCGGGGCGGGGTGAGGGGAGAGGCCGCCACCCCGCTCACCTGCCCGCCGGTGCTGGCGGCCGCTGCCATTTTAGAGCTCCGTTCCTAGGCTCCCGGGGGGAAGGAGCGCGAGCAGCGCGGGGGCGACAGAGGCTGGCCGGGCGTGGCGGTCCCGGCGCTCCTTTTAAGGCCGAAGCGAGAGCCTGAGCCGCTGCTGGGCAGCCCGCAGCCGGATATTAATCCGGACAGGGCTTCACGGCGAGTGAAGGAGGTCGATGGCGAGTGAGGGGCGCAGGCAGCCGGGGCTCGGAGAGGGGGCCCGGGTGTCCCTGCGGGACGGCGACGGCTGAGGGAAAGGGGAGAGACCTGCTTTACTGTTGGGGTCTCCTGGGTCGTATTTGCTCACAATCCTGAAAAAAGTGTGCTTTTTTTTTTTTTTTTTTTTTTTTTAAAACTACATTCCTGTGTGGGTTTGGTTGGGTTTTTTTAAAGCATAAATCTGTGTGCATATATGTATATATGTCACCTATCAGGAAAGCACTTGTGACTTTAATTTACAACTAACTTACACGGTATGCATTACTCATTTGCAACTCACAGATCACCTTGGTGCCTGAGAAAACACCTTCTATCCCCACTCCTGGAACAGGCCTGCTGCTGCGACAGTGTGTTTGATTGTAAAGTAACACAAAATGTTTATGACATCCACATGTGCAAGCAACTGTTGCTATGTTGTTATTTTTATAACCATTTTACTGCATAGCGCAAGCTGAAAAATAGAAAAAGCCATTTCCAGCGTGTGTGTGTGTGCACACTTATGTGCATGTAGGACAACAGAAAATGCTACAACAAAAATATGTCTGAAAACTCGGAGCTTTATTTAGAATTTAATTTACACAGAGTACTCAAGTTAGCAGAAATAGTCATTGTAAATTATGTGCAACTGATACACAAAGAGTGGGGTGTGCAAATATATGAATAAGCTGTCCCTCATGGAATTAATTATGTGCATGCCTTTGCTTGCTCAGACCACTGAAATGAGATGTAGTGTGTATGATGGAGGAATGGAACTACAGTTCAAGCATTATATTGCAAATATATGATTTTCATGGAAAAATTGTGTGGGTGGCTTCCATTTCAGCTAGGTAGCTTTAAACAAATAGAAACCTCAAATAAGAAAGACTAGACATCATAAAAGTACAAAACTGACAACAGAACTGTCTTTAATCACTTATTTTAGCTTCTAAAAATATCTCTAGGGTATTAAAAAACATAAAAAGAGGAACTGTACTGGAGAAGAAGAAACTGGTACACAGATCCATATTTTTTTCATTTTACATTCGAGTTCTGTGTTTTCAATCAAGATAAAGCTACCACTTTAGAATTGTGAAAGGCGAGATGGTTAGTAAAGAAAAAGTCAACTTTAATAATAAAATTGTCTTATCAAGTAGTCCAATTAACATAATATGACAAACAAATTCAGTAATCTAAAGTATGGAGAGAGAGGGAACCTCTGGAAGATATTTTGTTGCATTCCAACACAGAGGTGTGACATACATGGACTGAGGTTTGTTTTGATATGTTTTGGTTTTTTGAGGTGCTTTGTCTCCATTAATAACTGGTAGCTACAGACTTAGTTTGTGTGCCTAAATAGAGACTGTTTAAAATTCAGTAAAGTTAATCTCTTTTTCTTTCTGCATCTGTAAGTTGACACTTAAAATCCGCACTAAGTTTAAAGGAACTTGGGCAGAAAATTAGTATTTTTGTATTCAGACTGAACTATCACTATATTTTACACTGACTAGGTGTTATCCTTTTCCAAAATACATAACCTATCGCCTGTTTAATCCTATTCCTGGCTTGCTGTGCATAAAGGAATAAATGTTCACTTGTCCTTTGGGAAATTCAGAATAATGACTTACTTGCTATACATGTTTTTTTCAAAAAGTTCTCGTTATACTGCCGGGCTAAAAACACTTGATTTGCTTGTACATGGATACGCAGTTGCAACAAGTCAATGTGATCTTATGGTATGTGATAACAGAACATGAAAATAGGGGAAAGCACAGATCTTCTGTCTTAACTGACAAAG
The DNA here is from genome assembly GCA_013401315.1 of Balaeniceps rex. Taxonomy (NCBI): domain Eukaryota; kingdom Metazoa; phylum Chordata; class Aves; order Pelecaniformes; family Balaenicipitidae; genus Balaeniceps; species Balaeniceps rex. The sequence goes on from VYZW01050686.1 coordinate 11,100, forward strand.
TTGGTAGGACAGAACAGGAGATTATTCATTTTGTAAACCACCAGGACTGCAGATGCCTAGAGGAGTTCATCTGACCCACAGAGTAACACCTTTTATTCCCTAAAGTACTTCAGAGGCCTCTTAGTGCATTTGAGTATGTCCATGCTTCAACCCCACACCATGGGTAGAGGGAGTTGGCACTGTATCACTTTAGAGACCACATTATGGAAACACAGGTTTGCTTTGGATAATAAAGTTCAGATTAAACCTGTTTTAAAATGTAATGTCTCTGTCCACATTGCTGAGCCCCTTTAAATGGGCTTGGATGCTCTCTAGTCCAGCCTCCCACATTCTCCATCCTCTCTGGGGAAAATACGGTGGGAAGAGTTTTATCAGAGTCTAGCAAGTGACACTTGGACAATAGTTAGGTGATAGGCCAAATCATTATACCATTTTTTTTTGTTTTTTACTTCCCAATGATTTCAGTAGGGCTTTACTGAAGAATTAATAGCACAATGGCTCTCTTAACTTAAGCTATTGTTCAATAGCTGTGAAAGGTGCAACATGCTAAAACCAATGTCTAAGACATGATTTTTAATCACCAAAGTTTATAATCTTCAAAATTCAGTTGTTCTTTGCCTACGATATTAGAACTATGTTCTTTATTTTTCAGGGTTTATATTCGATTTCTGTTTTTCAAGTCCTGTTACAATTTCTAAAAATGACAGTTTTGAAGGTCGCCATTTCTCTATATATTGTACTGGTAAGATTTTTGGGTTTGTTTCATTCAATATCCCAAATATTTTAAGTAAAATCTATTTTCATTTTCATACACATAATTTAAACTACTTGCATATTGGTCTCACATTTGTAGTCTTATTGACCCCTGATTTAATGTTGAGTGTGTTTCAATGCATCTCCCTGACAAGGCCTGCATTTTTACAGCACATTTATTTAGTGTAAAAAGAAAAATATTTAACAATGAAAAATAAAATAGCAAGATTGTACTCACCACTTTTTTGAAGAAATGGATACAGTATACACCATTACACTATGGTGCTTGCACAGTTTTTTACGATCTTCTGTAATGAAATACTTATCATCAAAGGTACTGGGCTGTGTGGCTTTTTCATGAAAGGTATTTTTAAAAACTGCATCTTCATTTTATTGAATCAAGTAATTTATGTTGGAAGGGATCTCTGGAGGTCATCTAGTCCAAGCCCCCAAAGAAAGCAGATCCTACTACAGAATTATTTTCCATCTCACATGTTCGTACAGTTCTGCATACCTACAGAACATCCATCAAAAAATAAGAGAATTATCTGGGACAAATTTAAAATTGCCTGTGTTATACTAATGCTACACAGAAACGAGTACAATTAACTTGCTTTTGAGGTCGTAAATAAATTTCACTTGGAAAGGTGTGAACTAAATGAAAAATATTGTAGATAAATGCATATTTCCTTTTTTCTTCTTGCTACTGGAAATATTTTATCAGTGTTTATCAGGTGAAACCCAGAAGCCTGAGGAAAGATCAGTAGGATATCCCACCTGCATTCCAGCTATTGCTCCAGAAGAGTGCAGGTCTTCCATAGGTCCAGTAGCTGCAAGCCCTGTGCAGATGTTTCAAATACTCCACGCTGTCAAAAGCATTCAGGCATTCGAATGACTTCTCTCACTCATACTATTAATCTTGCTGATGGCACTGATGACATCACAGTGACCCTAACAAGTTCAGGAGCAGAATTTTGGGAGAATGTTTTTTTCCCAGTAAATAATACAAGCTTGACCCTATATGTAAACAGTTCAGACTATTTTCAGTTTTAAGTTGGTGATTAAATTGAATGGTTAGACTATTGCCTGGGAAACAAGAAATTTTAATTGTTTATTTTTTCTAGTATTATGTGTAATATAAATTAATATATGTTACACAATGGTAAGTGTAAGGGAAGAAGGCAACAGTCCACGTGCAGCCTATGGCAAAATTGTCCCAGCAGACTGCATCATATGGATGAACTAGCTCATTCAAATCCAGCTTCAGTCTGACTTGAGATCTGAACGCTACCCTGGAGAATAAAGACCACCACCACCACAAATGTGACAGGCCTGATGGAGAAGTGTTCCAACAGATATATATATGCTCAGTCTTATTTTTCTATCAGCACAGTTTGGATGTATCATTCACTTCAACATAACCAACTCTTAACTTTGTTCTCTGGCCATTCTGCGTGCAGGAGTGTTCCTGCAGTTCAGCTTCCAGGTCTATTGACAGTTAGAAAAGAAATTCTTGTCTGCTGCAGCTCTTTTATGGGTATGTAAACAACATTATGTCAAATGATCCTATTACTCTAGTCTCAGAAATTTACATCCTAATGTTTAAAAATGTTGTTATGTGCACTTCCACAATACATACAGTTGTATGTATCTATCCTAACATATTAAAAAAAACCCCAAACCTCCATTGCTGTGATCACATATGCTTTCCAGAGCATGATAACTGGAATTTTTGGTCCTCTATAATGTGCAAGCTTGGAATGCCTGAGGCTTCATGGGAAGATATTTTAATAGAGAAGTTATTATAAAAGTGTCACTGTTAGTCACGTGAGTAAAACTTCTGTATTCAGTACTTCAAGTTACTAACATTGTGAGTATTTTTCATAAAAACATATTATGCCTGTTTAAAACTTGTAGTACTGCTTCCTAACAAAATTGACCACCTTAGCCTTTAAGTAATAACTTTCTAAAAGGATAATGTCTGCAGAGCTTTCTACATGTAGAAGTCAATACTGTTCTTACTGATGCCTGATGGCAGTGTGCCTATTAATTCAGAGAATTCTTTGTCACTGGGTTGGTTTCATAACCTACAGGTATTGAAAAAAGCCCTTAGCTTTTCATTTTCAAATAATTTCTTAATTGTGATGGCTGCTAAAGTAATTTTCAGCTGTAAACTTCTGGTATTCTGTCTTTTTAACATGTTGGCAATGAGGCTATGTTTATGTGGTGCAAGACTGTGCCATGCAGAGATGCACAAAAGCAGCGATAAATTAATTACGTTGGGTATTGGAAGGTCTGTATCCATTGCTGACCCCTAAACACTATCTATGGAACCATGAGGGTTCAGGGAACACGTTCAGATAGCATAGGCATTCCCAGTAACAACAACAACAACAACAAAAGTGTAATAATTTAACTGTTCAGTTAATGCCATAAAGATATAACATGGCAAATACATGTCCTGTGGTGAATTCATACTGTAATATGAAATACATGCAAATGATTATATGCAAATACAAAATAAAACCAAAGTCTGAAGAAGAGTTTGAGTTTATACATGTAAGAACTTGCATGTACATTGATTCAAGGGAAAAGGAGTGCAATGACAATACCAGAACTCTTAAAATTATCATCTTAATCATACAAAGTCTTAATTTATATAATACTGATCATGCATCTTAATCTAAATGTGGGATAAATTATGTTTATTGGCTACCTGGCACTGAAATTGTTTCTTCATGCCTTCTGCCCTGGAAAAAACCCTGACTCATCTGTCTCACTGATTTGATATTTTGGGATCCTGTAACTTCTGTTTAGTCTATCAAAGCTCTCCTGACCTAAGCTGTGTGAATGAATTACTTATACACTACGTTACTACTACTATTCTTATTCTCTAATGATTATCATATACTCAGTACTGTACCTAAGCTAATGGTACTAAAAAGTAGCTAAAGCTACTAAAAGAGTTAGGATCAAATGACACCTGGACACTGTAGCAGTGTATCAAAGGCAATTAATGGATTAATTCTCAGTTGTCTCTTGAATCTGTGTACATGGCAAAAGCCACCATTACAATACTGTCCTGGACAGAACAGACCTTCTAGATCAAGTCCACTATTTTCCTCTTATGTTTATATAATCACATTCATAAATTTGTTATGTTATTGCCAATTAGCAGCAGAATGAAAATAGCATAATTATGTTTCACGTCTGCTTCTGATTCTGTTTCTTCTTTCTTGCCTTCATGCTTGAGAAAAAGGGAGCCGGTAACATTGAACGATGAAGGGCTGGAGAAGGTGCTTGAAGAGCACCTTCATGAACTGCAAGATTCCTACAAACTGGTTGTGATTGACTTTTGAGTTTTTTCTACAGCTGGTAGGCACGATGATTTCACTGTCATGTAGGAACAGTTTAATAAATTCAGATTAACGTCTTCTTATGCCCATGCTCTCATTTTTCATCTTATTATCTTGCAATGATATGTAGAGGCATGGTATGTATACCAATATGTATTGGCATTATTTAGGCCCATGACCAACAAAGGTATGTGTTCAGGTTCACAAAACTCTACCGGGGAGAAAAATACTTGAAAGTATGTTTGTAAAAGTGGTAGGGAACTCGAACAAGTAACAGTCATTGTAGCAGAGCACAATTTGAATCCAATATGGACTCTTTGGAACTGTCAAACGCAGAGGAATTACTCAAACTATGTGAATTATAAAGACCTTTTAGATAACTACTTGGACTGGTACACTGGTACCTTTGAGAATTTGGCTTTTGTACCTGTCAGGCTGAGTTTGTGATTTCTTTTTAAAAAGACGTGTACAGTTACAAAATCACATATGGGTAGAGCCCACTTCCACTTCTACAGAAATATCTGTGGTTTTAAAATCAAGTGATAGATTTGTTCTGTAAAGTGTACCAGCAGACCTTAAAAGCAATTGTCATCTTAGAGAGCTGTTCTATCTTCATATAGTTTGGTGTATAAACACTGCTTTAATCCATAATACAGCTTTCTCCTCTTCTAAATGTATTTGGTAATTGCTCCAACACCACAGTAAGCTAACTTTTGGCGAATTCTAGGGTTTTTTTATTAGCAAAGAGTAGTGATTCGTAACTTTACAATTTCTAAGCACCAGCTGAAATATTTTCAATCCATTTACTGTATTTGTATTTCCCCAGGCTCCCACTAGTTTGATTCCTTGTTAGACAAATGTTTCCAGTAGCTGCAGGTATCAGAGCTACCTGATTGTTTGCCTTGAGGAAACAGAAGATTTGCTGTTAGTTAAAGGTTATTGATACAAGGAAGGTCCCTGTTTTGTGTGTCTGCTTATCGATGAGTAGGAATAACTTTCCATTAAAAGGTGTGTGTCTGATGTGATAAAAAAAAATTCTAGTCACACACACGTACATACATAGAATTAGCTTTTGTTATTTTAGCTCATTCATGGTGATAAGAAGATTTTCACCTAAAAAATATTACTCAAATATACTGTTTTGTTAAAGCCAAACATTTTTAGGACATTCTAGTGACCCCGGAAACTTACGTAACTTCAGAATGGAAAGGAGGCTTGTAAGAGCTGAACTTTTGGATTTAAAAAATACTATTTTGAAACAAAGCATTTCACATAAATGTTTAAACTATTCTGTTCAACAAGAACATAGTTCAGAATTTTGAAATACTTTTTCAAAATGGAGTGGATGCCTTCTAGTTATTTCTTTGTTTCCTTATTGTCTTTTAAGTTTGATCTTGCTTATTGTAATTCTGTTTTCCAGGACCATCACCTTTTTGTCAGACAGTTCAGAATACAGCTGGGGTTTATTTGCCTTCAAATTATTCTATCTCAAAATTCTTTTCCCTGGTTACAACAAAAAAATCATAGAGTAAATTTAAGGTGGAATGCTGTAATATTTAGTATTGATTCAGTTTAACTGTGTAAGATATATAAAAAACACCCTGGTTAAACTAGTCCACATAATCAAGAAGAAATTAGTGTATCTAGAAGGATAACCTTAATCCTTGATTTCCCCAATTTTTTAAATCTAAGCAAAGAATATATATTCCATGAAATTCACGCCAAACTATCTATCACTATATTTACATAGTTTTGGTTCCCAATTTGATGCGCTTTAATTTTTCAGATTTTCAGAAAGTAACAAACATCCATCCTTCGAAAATCCTCTAGTCCTTGTTACTTTCTAATTCATTCTTTATGTCCAGGAATGTAGTTTTTACAGCCTGTTCCAGACTCCTCTGTCTGAACTGCGAATATGCCCAAGTGGGGAGAGAAAAGCGTCATGTTTCTAAGCTGAAAGTGTGAACCCACATTCAACAAATTGTATTCATTCTTCAACCTTAGGAACCGACATCCCCAAGGCAAAAATACAGTAGCTTGGGATAAAATTAGGGATCTCTCAAAAAATTCTCCAGTATTGCAATTTCCCTTTGGTGCTCTGGGACAAACTGCAATTCTAGTAAGTTTTTAAAAAATCCTAAAAACTAATGTTTAGCAATCTGATTGACTGAGAAAACTGATTTATGCTAGGCATTTTGGAAGGTGACATTACACACTTGATTGTAACTCTAGACATCTGAATAGCTTTTAAATTTAGTCCTTGGTTTCAGCTTGAAAGACAACAAAAAATGCACACATTTTCTGAAACTACACTTTATATATGTAAATGCCTTGATTAAAATACTCTGTAAAGCCAGGAATAAAATATTGCCTAGTCTGCACTGGGATAGTTTTCTACAAGATTTCCTGTGTCTGCCAGTGTATTGTTGGGAATTTACTGGAGTTGTATATATATCCGCAAGCTTTTTATACAGTACCATCTTAACTTTCAGACCGGTCCAAAACACGTACTATTAGAACATTAATAACTGCCAGTAAATCTTATGTTTTTTAATGCTAATGCTAGGTCACTAGTAAGCAGTGCTGAATATTTAACTCCTGGGTAAATGGGATTGTAGTTAAATACTGTTTTTTCCCAAATAATCACTACCAAAAAAACCCACCACAAATAAGAACAAGCTAAACTGCCATTCATTGCAACTGGCTTTCTGTTTTGTTTTTTTTTTGCCCCCCTTCCCCCCCTTACTGTGCTAACCACACACATAAACAGCTTTGGCATACAATGTGTGTGCTAAAATTAAACAGCACATCCTGAACAATTTTCTCTGATCTTCTCCCATACTGCCTAAAAGAACCAAAGAAGTCCCAATTAATATTTTAGAAATAGCTTCAATAAAGGTAGAAAGCAGTTCTGCAGAATTCTCACAGAACTTCAAAAATGACACAAATAAATATTTGGAACTGGTACCTGAGACCTCCCACAGTAAAATTCCAAAAATGTACTCCATAACTTCAAAGCATCCTCAGTCACGTCGGCAAGGCAGTCAGACCTCACGGCCCTCGCAGAACAGCCAGTGCACACAAGTGGCTTTGCAGCCCTCCGGACAACAACACAGCGCGACACCTCTATCCTCAATGCTCTGATTGCCTTCAGGACTTCACTGTTGGTCTTTAAAGTTCTTAATTGTGCAGCTTCTCATTATACTCTGACTCTCAGCAGATGCATTTACATCAGTGATCCAGTATCACTTATGTTGTATAGCCCATGCCATTTTGTGTCACAAGGATAGTTGAGGAACGGTAGACAAGAAGTAACAAAAAATTTAAGTTGTGGAATCATAGAGACATAAAGGTAAGATCAAAAAAACAGAAATAAGTGCCCCCGTCTTAACAATCCCATTAGGAAATGTAACTGTGTGAAAATTAGGGGGAAGCAATGCCTTGCTTCAGTGGCATTCTTCACACAGGAAAGATTGTCTCCTTTTTATCGAACACTGAAAAGCAGAAGACCTTTATCTAGATTTAAAAGGGAGACATATGAGTTATAAAACCTAGTATTGCTGTGCCTGACTCCTGGAAACCTTCTCACTTACAGAAATTCAGAATTTTGAGTGAACTTGCCATGCTCAATGCCCTGGAAAAATTAGATGGCTAGAAGGGGATTAATTGAAATCAGTTTGCAGGGCAGATTGTAACCTAAGCTTGCCAACAGAAAATGCAATTTGCAGCTGTGACTTCTGTGGGAGTTAGGTGCTCAAAGCAGCCCAGTGCCCTTTTCCTCTACCTGTAAAGAATGAAGTGAACATTCAGAGGCAATTTTTGGGCAGGGGCACTGTACTCAAAGGGACTCCCCTTGTCCCAGAGACTGTCCAGCATCAGCACAACATGCCACTTGCATCAATCTTTCTGTGTGCACTTTCTTCTGAGAAGGTCTTCTATACCCCAGATCACTCCTCTGCCAGATTTGCGGCAGGAATTTCAGTCTAAGCCTTCCATGAGCAAAATGTAACTGCTGGTCCACTGGATATACTGCAATGGTGAGGCTATTCCTTTTACCTTTTTTTTTCTTGCTTAGGTCTTGTTGACAACAAAAACTTCCCTTAAAAAAAGACGAGAGTGGCTGGTGCTGTCTTTGGCTTGACCTTGGACAGCCCGTTTGCCTTCCATGCAGGTGAAAGCTTGTTAAACTCTTCTCTTAAAGAAAGATGAATAATTTTAGGTCTCAAAACTGTTCTAGGATATCTAGGTACCTTACAGCTTTTTTGTAAGCCCAGCAACCAAAATTAATCTCATTGGTTTGTGTGAAGAGGTACTTTCATCAATAAATCCTGAAGCTTTATACCAAGAAAACTATTTTTTATCCATGTTTTACTCATGGAGAATTCAAAGCACAGAATTCCAAAAGCATAGAATGGCAGTGATGGAAATAAAATTAAGATTACTCACTCTCAACTCTATGCCCAAATAGCAGGGCAATTAGAAGAAAAAGAAAGTGGATTTAAACATATTTTAATAAAATAGTTTTTAAAACTTTTAAAATACTTAAATGCGTGCAGTGAAGTTTGAGTCTGAGAAGAATTTTTTGAAGTGCCTGAAAATTGGTATGTTAAAAGTGATCCTACATTCTTGCTTGACTGGGACACTCACAGAATATAGTGATTGTTTCCATGCGCCATCAGAAATTTTGAAATAACTTTCTATTCCAAATTTTTGCTGAAAAGTGGAATGTTTTTCAGGGAGAGAACATACTCTTCCTCAGCCTGTGCTTTGTCAAAGTGAATCTGGTCACTCTTCTTGAAAGATGTCTCCGTATTTAATACTAACTTTTGAGACAAACAATTTTTAAATGGGAACATTGTTTTATTCTCTCAGCCTCACAAACTAAGAACTTCCTTTACGTCTCATTTTGAGAGGGCAGATAGCTTACTATAAGAACATACAAGAAAAACTGGAAGTTGAATTGAGTCCAAGTCCATACTGTGAGAATGTATTTTCATATTTATATGACAAAGACACAACTTCTACAAATAAGCAATTGTAATTGAAAAATGCTGACAAAATCCTAACTATTTGGACTGTGCAATCTGGTTTTTATTTTGGACGTAAAAGAGTCTTGATTTTATAGAGAAGACATGATGGGACTATGTATTATTCAAAGTTCTCAACTGTCAATATAAATATTGTGATCTTGTTCAACAGTGAGGGGATTGTATTCATTTTGGCAATATTCAAAATGCAATCAACCATAGATTATGAATGCCTTTAGACACTGTGCAATGGTGCATAAAACCAATCAATTATCCTTTTTGGCTAGGCTTATCTGGCACTGAGACTGGAAACCTGTTCTACTGTGAATTGTATGCACCTCAAAAATACATACAAACTATTTTCTTGTTTCTGTTTGCTTAATTAGTTACATGAAATTCCTAGTTGTACTGGGCATGGGAATCTTTACCATCCAATTTTTACATATGTGTCCTACTTCTATGAAATTTATCTAGGAATTAAATAAACCCATTTTATCGCTCTTTAGAACCTTGTTGTGTGTACCTCCTTGTCTCAGTTTCATGTGGTACCTCACCATGTTATTAATCAACATGTGCAGCATGGAACTCACAATTGTGCGGCATACCATGAGATTTTTGCAGCATTTTGAACTCCACATGAAAGTAAAGGACTAAATGGGTTTGCAGTATGGTTCCCTGAATAATTACTCAAATTATACCGCCAGTATAGGTCAGTTTGGATCTTTGCCACCCCTGCTATTTGTAATCCTGATCAGAAATAAACAATTGTCCCAAACTGTGCATCCTGTCAATCTGCTCATATGAAACTCAGCAGCATCAAGGAATTTCCTTGAATGCTATACAGTGGCCTCCCATAGAGGAACAAAGGAGCCAGGAGAAAGATATTATATTCTCTGAGCTTCCTGCACATCACTCAGCTTTATTCAAAATGTCAAAACCCCTCTCTTCTTGGCTAAATAAGCCATTCATTTAAGACTTGATTCCAATCAGTAATCCAGTTCACCATTACATTAAAAATGGCACATCCCATTTTATCACAACTGTTAGGCATGGAAGTTTTCTCCACATTCCTTAGTATATGTTGCATTTAGAGGATGCTCTCTTCAATCATACTATTACTGTCTTGACAGTTTAGTCATTGTTAGTCATGAGGACTTCTTGATGCTTATCTGCAAGTTGTTCAAACTTGTCAAGAAGATCACATAGTGATGACCTTGAAATGAGAATGAATGAGGCCTTTGTGTTCTATAAATCACTAACAGTCAGTACAATGCTTGTATTTTTCTCCTGGGAGAAAAGAAGATAGCTACCTGTGCCCATAAGCTTCTCTACTTGTACATAATACTTGTTACTAATGCAAAATTAAACCTCTAACATATGAGGTGGAAAAAACACCCTCAAATGAAAGCAAAAAGGAAAGTTTTCAAAACCAGTGTTCAGCCTAAGTTGCTAGAGCAGGAGAAATACTGAGTATCAGAGAAGGCAATGAATATACATGATTCAGAGTCTTCAAGGAAAACTTTAAAGACATTCCAGAAGAGCCTACCATAATTAGAAGAGCTGTAGATAGAGAAATGCATTAAAGGAATAACCAAATAGCACATTAGAGGAAAGTGTAAGTATTACTGAAGCACAGCTAAATATATTAGCCTGCTATAGCAAAAATAAGGTACTCCTCAAAATTTTAAATTTGAAGTTAATGAATAGCATTATGTACAAAATAGTAGGTTGACATAAGTAAGGAGGAAAATCAAACTATATTCTCCAGAATTAATTTTTTTGAACCCTTAGGAATAAGCAATAAGGAAAAGTAACCTGTCTTACTAGAAAAGCAACTATCAGATTGATAATATTGAAATCTTCAGTTTTCTTTTTACCAGTATGGCAATTGGATCCCAGAATTTGCTGAGAAGCTCTCAAAAAAATTTAAAAATGTCTTGGCATTCTGTGTAACAACATGTAACTCTAAGGGCAACTTAAATGAATAAGGGATTGAGCAGCTACCTTATGGGGAGAGACTAAAAAGGTTGGGAGTCTTCAGCAGTGAAAGGAGAAGGCTGAGAAGAAAAGTGATGAAGGGTTACAAAGTCCTGAAAATAGTGGATAAGGTGAAGGCAGAACTTCTGTTCACTCTATCCTGTAATACGAGAACTTAATAAGAATAATACAACATCAGCTTAAAAGATATAAAACAAAGCATTTTTTTAAACACAAGGTAGTGGACTTCTGGCACTCGCTATCACATGAGATTGTAGAAGCAAACTCTGTCAACAGGTTCAAAAAGGGATTAGACAAATAGATGGACAATATGGGCATAGGGTAGGGATGTACCTCTGGCATCCCTAAGACAACAATGTTGTATCGTCGGTAGTGAAAGAGGAAAACAGCTGGGCTTGTTGTTCTCTGTCAACAGCCTCTCCTATTGCCACTGCTGGAGACAGAAAACTTGGCTGGATATACCATTGGTCTGACCCAGTAAGCCTTTCTTACATTCTTAAAATAAAATTAAGAGCCCTATTTAAATACAAGTATCAATCTGATAGGCATTACTAATCCTGAAAGTGAATGTGAAGCTTGAATAGTTAAGTTTGTTGTTAAAATAACTTAAGAAGTCAGTGTTACTTATCTTGGCCTCATCAAAGTCAAAATTGGGTGTGCCTAGTAAAACCAATTTCAGTAAATGATGTCCTCTCTTTACAGGAATACTGCTGCTTTCTGAACTGTAAGAATTTGTGGTTAGTTTGTTTTAAATATACAGCTTGTATATATTAAGATTCTATATTGTATCGTACAAGGTGAAAGTACTACATGGTTGTACATGCTTACAGATTTACAGCCAAGCGTAACTTAGAAATTGGCATACAACAATGTATTATAGCTCGTTAGAAGTATAGTGGTGCCGATAATATTTCCCAACACACTGCTTTATTTTTACATTTATGATGTAGAAAAGTCCAGGCTATAAAACTCATTTTGTTGGCCTAAAAAGGGGATGATTGTGTGAAGTTTTGTTGAGGATGAGCTCACAAAAGATCAGTAAATTTTCAGCACATCAGCCGTAATTATAGACAGATGCAATTCTTTCTCTGTCTCCATTTTTTTTTAATTTTATAAAAGGCACCCTATCTCTCTATTTGCTTGCTTCATGAGAAATATAAAAATAGGAGACAAAATGTATTTTTCAAGCAAATGTATACCACACGTATCAGTAATGCCATCTTCGAAATGTTAAGAAATTCAGTAGAATACCCTGCTTCTAAGGAAATATCTCAAAACATTCATCCTATCGCACCAAGGAAAAAAATAAGCATGTTCTGAAAATTAATTGTTCTGGACTCTGACTAAGGAGAAAAGGTTTGATCCACAGCTTTTTACTTAGCTACTACATTATATACGTTAGAACCATGTAACAAATCTTCAAACACACAGTCGTCTGACCCATCTGTGTTTCCATTTTGAAGTTCACTTTGCTGGATGGACTGAAGTTTCCAGTCAGATTCACAAAGCCCATCTAGGTAGTCTCTGCTCTGCAGGTAGGTTCACGTGGGCCACATGAATGATGTCTACATTAGTAAGTAGTGCAGGCTAATAGGAAAGGATTTGTGGCACAGAAGAGTAAGTGCTGAGAGCTTAACATCCACACCACACATTTCAGGAAGGTTTACTTAGCGGTATTTCTAGCCTGGTCTTGTGACTGGAGAGTATTAGGTGTGCTTTTGGAGCATATCTTCTAGTTTAATCTCACCCAAAAGGAACCTAGTTCCTATGCTTTGAGATTGCTTTGTGATGTGAATAAAAGCATGATAAATACTCCAGAAGCACACACCAAAATGCTAATGGTGAAATGCAGCCATGGGTATCACCAACATTCAAAATGAGTTACATTTCAGTACTTCAAGCACAAAGGTCTTTCACGGTCTGGGTTACTTAGAGGCCATGCTTGTGAAGTGTTTGCATCAGAATAGTACTTCTAACTTTCCTTTAGGATTAGACTAGATAAGACTAGGGAAACTCTAAGATTTCTGAGCAAATGTGAAATTCATAGAACAAAAAAAAGAACTTGTTTGCAAATACAAATATTTGCTTTAACTACATTTATCCACCAGATGGTGTCCCACAACATATCCTTTAGCAGCTGCCTGAAAGAATGAGGAATGGTTCTACATCTATTTCACAGATACCAACACTAGATTTTTGAAACTCACAAATATTTTTCAATACTTGAATGCTCAAGGACAAATTTTAAATTTTATCAAAATGCCATATCCGGAAAAAATAATGCTAAATGGTGCTTTTTATTGCTGCATTACATTTTGCCCGTTTTCATCTTTCAATGAGCCACAGAGGCAGGAAGCTCTCAAGTGTTGGTATTTTATTAAAAGTGTAGAAAAACTGCATGGTTTAGAGAATATTGACACTAAACTAATCAATTCAAGCTGGTTTAGGAAAAGGTTGGGCTTATATAATTAGAAAATATTCAACAGTCTGTTCAATGACAAAACTTTGAAAAAGGGAGGCCACTAAAAAGTGGAAAAATAGATCCTTTCTATTAATGATTTCAATAGTGGAAGAATGTTGCCCATACCCATCTGTGTCCCAGACAAAGTGAAGGAGATGGTTAATCTCCTGCCAGGACAAAAGCCAGCACAAAAGGAAGATCTTACAATGGAGAATTCTGGTGAATCTTCACTTATGGTACCCCATGGAGTCTGTAGTAACAATAGGGAAAGGAAACATGACAGACTAAAAAAAAATCTCACAGAAAGCCAGAAGATGAGAATTTAAGTTTTTTACTGAATAGGGCTACAGGTGTGTATTTGAGTGGAATTTGGTTCTGTGTTTACAAAAGTATACAATATCACTTTAAATTCTCTACTAGTGGAATAGTAAGACAGGAAAAATCAAACAGAAAATAAAAATAGAATCTATGGTTCTTGTAGTGTGTCATTCATTATCTAACTTGACTAAACTGAAAGAGCTCATGGCAATAGGCTATATTACCATCTGTACAAAATGCTTCATAAATTCTTGATATTTAAGCCAAAGCTTCCAATACTTTTTCAAAATCAGGAGTCTAAAGCTGTTTCTTAAATCAATGGTCCGATTCTCAGTTGTACCAAATGCCCAACCATACCTGCTGAGTCAGTAAGAACTACAGTGCTCAACATTTTAATATAATTTACATAGGTTTGCAAACTTTTCCCCTCACCTTTGCCACTGCTCTCACCAAGATATTCTCCCCTGCTGTTTCCTCTTTCCTCTGCAGTATGAGAACGGCCAACAGGCAATTTGTCTGTTGAATGAGTAGATAGATAATCATGGGCAAAGAAAGGTTGACCCCATCCCGTGTAGATCCCACACTCACAGTTGTGACCGATTCAGTTAACTCTGAAGAGTGTCAATGTTTCTTTTCCTGGTGTCCTTTCCAGCATTTGCTTTGGATGAGGAGGAAGGTTCTGGAGCTATCACGGTTCAGGAAGTGGCTTCACTGCTCCTGCCTCCTCCGGCCTCCCTCTGCTCCTGCCCTGTGCATATCAGTCCTTCCAGCAGACATTCCCTCAGCACAGCTCCGTGCCTTGGCCTCATCCATCTTTTAGCCACTTCTCCAGCAGTGTGATTTGTGGGGAGTGACCTCCTATGTGGAGAACTGGTCCAGAATGACAAATAAGTAACAGTTACACAAACAGCAAAAAACCCCAAGAACTCAGGCTTCTTTTGGCTTTAAGTAATAGATTTCTATGAAATGGTTGAGGTAGAGCTCATAATTTGATATAAAAGTAATTAGTAATGATGTGCAGCTATTTGGAACCCTGTTTAATAGTATGATCCATCTTTTTATTCACTATATTGTCTCCAATTTTCTAATTAGTTTCCAATCTTTGTATTTAATCCTTGTTTGTTAGTAAAAGTTATTTTTTCTTACTTCTCAGTGACTTCTACAGCACTTATGAAACATGAGGAAAAACTATAGGTACCCTTTAAGTGGTTTAAAATGTCAGCATTCACTGCCTTTATTCCTTGGTGTCCACCTGGATTGTAGCACTCTGCTGGTATGTGGGGCATCAGTATAATTGCTAAAGCCTTCTGCGGATTCAAGAGTTTGCCCTGATGAAATGCAGAAGAAATATACCCCTAGGGGATGGAAATTTTGGTCTGAAACCACAGTACTCGCCTGAAAACGCAACCTTGCCCCCGTTCACATCAAATGACACCAACCTTCATCCCACAAGTTCTAGGAACACACTAGTTTCGTGTCCATGAAAGCACCGACCTCCTGATTTGTGTCTAGCTTTAGACTCAAAGACATCATCTGTATTACTTATTCATAAACCAGTACATTTCTGTGAAATCAGTCTAATGATTCTGGAATTTCCAATGTAAAATGTTTCTAGAGAGAATGCATAACTGGACTGTGCAGAGGTACAAACGGCCAGCATCCAATGAAAAATCATCAACCAGCCTGAAATGGGCACACTTCTTGTTATATGATCTTTATATGTCAAAAAAACAGGGGTGGGGTGCGGGTGTCTGCCTCAACTAATTCATTTTCCAGCAGTATCTATTTGCATGATAAAGCAAAGCTTGTAAAAGGGCAGGACACATATAACTTTTTCTTAAAGTATTCTACACTTTGATACCGCTGAGAATTTGACAGCACTGTTCTTAAATTAGATTTTTGTCATGAATGCCTTGATGTTCTGTACTCTGTGTATAGTAGGCCTCATAACATATTGTTAGAGACAAAAATAACTCCTTTGTGTTCAGCTGAGTATCTTGAGAGCTGTCTGAGAGACTGAACAGTGATAAATGAGAGAGAAATAAAAGAAGACTTAGAGATTACTGAAACCTACTGTGCCTGTACCTTTACGAGGAAAAGTAGTGGGTAGAATTATACATGAGAAATCTTTTTGCAGCCAAAAAATGAAAGCCCAAACCTTCAGACTACAGATAAGACATACATTCTTAATAGCAAGGGTGAATGTCCAAATGAGCAGAAGAAATGGATTCTGCATCTGCTGAAGTCTTCCTTCACATTTCAGTGCCTTTCTGAAACACATTCTTTAGTCAAATACAGGTTATGAAGTTCAGTACGGAAGTACCTGGATGTATTGTATATAATCATCTAGCAATCCAGCAATATTAAAAAAGCTTTGGGAAATGCAGTAAAATCGGATCCATGCTCTGTTTACTCTTCCTTTTAAAAAAGAGTAACAAATAACATTTAAATACTTTTCATGTGTGCATCGAATATTTTGCCATATCTGTAGCCTTTAGAATGAATAATTTGCATAATTTTTTGTGGTTTCCATAGTCTCAGATTCTTGGGCTCTAATGAAAAATAGCACCTTGCTTTAGTGTCTGTCTTTTTCAGACAAATGTAAAGCTGATAGAAACTAAACCATCCTCGTGAAACAACTAAAGTGGACAGCTGATTTTCTTTGGCTCTTTTAAAGACATAAGCCAAAATCAGTTTGCCTTTTTTTATGTTTCTCCTGCAAATACAATCTCAGAAACAAGAAAAATTTGCATTCCATACACTTAAAAAGAAATAGAATATTTTCCTTCTGTTTTTCTAAACAGTTATCCTTGAAACAAAGAAATACTGTATGAAACACTTTACATCCTGTGGCACAGAACAACACAGAACTTGGCCAGTAGACCATGTGTGGAAAAGAAAAAAACAATTTTAGTGAACAATAGGTTCCAAGAAACAACATCAATCGTTATCACTACTTTCTTTTAAAATTAAAATGGTCCAATTTTAAGAGAATTCTTCCAAAAACTCATGCAAAAAAAATGGAAAGTATGTTGATTATAGTTTACAATTAGAAAGGGAAAAAGAAAATATACATTTAAAAATGTTTTATATACATGTTTATCTGTACCGAATGAGTTGTGCTTTGTCCATAAGTGTTCTATTGAAAATTTACTTAAAATGCTTGGATAAGGACTGGCCCTTTGGCAGGAGTGAAGTAGCATGGAGTACATAAAACAATGTAAAAACAGTGTAATCTGTTTCTTCTGGTGAAATACATTTTTATTTTGTTGAGATGTTTGTCTCAATGTACAAAAATGCAGTTTCAATTTGATTTAGTATTTCTAATGCCATGTACTAAGTCCATTATTTTTCCAGTCTTAACTAACTGCATTTCAGTAAATGGTGGAGCTACTCTTCAGCAAGCTAGATCCTGCCTCACTTATGCACAATTTCAGTTGAACTCCGTGAGAGTTCTTTCTTCTAAAGAAGTAGACATTTGAGTTCTAACTTGTATCGAGCATTTTTGGATCTTTCAACATGCCCGATGCCAAAATATAATGCTATATGACAGTTTTGTAAGCTAACAAAATGAGCACTCACTATATCCTCCATTTTATTTCCACTGTAATGAAAAAGCTCATGATCTTAACATATACATTCACCTAATACTATTACTTGCATTAGTTCTTGCATGCAGTACTTCTTTTCTTTCTAAATCACTGCTATGTTTAGTATTTTCTATGTTTAACAGAACATACCAGTCTGGCAAACGATTGCTAGCAAAATTCAGTTCCTCACCCTCTTGTAGGAAAGTGCTTTTGCTTGTCTGTAGCCTTGTTAAGGCTTCGTACCCAACAACTGTCTCATCTGCATGCAAAACAGAGAGAGCTGGAACACAGATATATCTGGCAAGAAAAGCCTAACACTCTAAGCGTTAGTTTTAAGACACCCTGGCTATTACTATTCCAGTCCCAACCAAATCATTTCACTGTTTCTACCTTCCCAGGTACTTAGAAGACTGGTAAAGTTTACAATCAACTGAGTATTTTGAAAAATTCAGGGTCCTGGCCATTTCATGTAGCTAAAAAAAGTATTATTCTTTCAATAGTGATAGAATTTTAGTCTAGTGTTTTTGGCCAAAACTTCCGTAGTCCAGGGTATGTGTTGTGCCTCCATGTCTGGTTGTTGCTCCCCATGCAGTTTAGTCACATTTAGGTGATTTTGAATGAATGCAGTTTGCAAAGTCTGTTGGGAATTTCCAGAATGAAAAGCACTTTATAAATGTAAAATATTGTATTATTACAGCTGCCTCCAAGAGAGAAGTTGTGTTTAGCAGAACATTTGGAAAGAAAATTTACAGAAATTTATTAGAAGCTTAATTTTGTTTCCAAACCACAGTCACTAGAGATTCAAACTATTTATCTTGAATTGTACCTGCCAAATTTTGATGAGATGAAATTCCCCCTTCCCCATTTAAAAAAGCGGGATTGACCACAGTTATACTGCAGACTTTAAAGTAACCTGCATTATTAGGTTTTCTCCACATTCCAACCCATCTGCCTTAGGGTATTAAACCCTACTTTCATCTCTGCGAGGTTCAGTATTTCCAAATCCAAGCCATAAGGCCATGTCTAGACTACAAACTGAAAAGTGGGTTTGACTGCACACATGCGCACACTAAGCCACATGTCCCACAAATTTTCCATCTGTACTTCTGTACGTAGCCCACTCGTAGCTTGGTTTTAAATAATCTACACTGTTACAAAGAAAAACAACCTCCCAGTACTAGCTGATGAACCTTTACTATGATTGATTTTGCCTGGGTGCAGGCCAGGCAGACTGCCTGAACAAAAGCTTGGCCCACACAAAGCCACTGAGTGTAAACAGTGTTTCTGAGTATAGCGAGAGTTTTTCCACCTCCTGGCACTCATGCTAAAATAACGTCTTGGTATTAGTTTAAGGGTTTGTCATGTGAATTATGAGACAGTTAGGTCTTGAGAATATTCTGAAATTCACACATGCTTGACAGTATAGATGCAAATCCTAGACATAAAAACATTGTAATGCCCCCAAAATCGCGATATTAGATTAATGAGGTATTTTCAAGTACACCGCCAACTTTTGATGCTGGAGCCCAAAGCAGTTAGGGTTCGGGATACAGCCTGAACTTTTACCATGCAAAGATTACATGCTCCACAAAGCTGAAGGCTAGACGTGGAGAGTAAACTCAGTGTTCCTGCTCCTCAGATGTTTTGCTGAAGGTAAGAAGGCAAACAATGAGCGACTTCAATCCTCTG